>MCJB01017079.1:63018-84306 GCA_002018475.1 Nicotiana obtusifolia
CCCCGGTGTCGCATTCATGTAATGCTTTTGTGGGGCAGTGTTGTTCCTTCGTCATGATCGTGATTGAAATTCCGCGATCACGATGTATAAATACCTTGGTAGACTTATATTTACTCTATTTTGAGGGCTCTTGTTATTTTATTACTTTTTGAGTTAGAGAGCTCGGATTTGGACGAATATGGACGGGATTTTCACGATTTGGATTGGGGTAAGTATTCGTGACTCGGATTTGGTTATACTTCATGATTCCATCCATGCTTTTATCATTTAATTAGTGATTTGAATTGGACAAATTGGGGATTTTTGTGAAAACGTTTTTAAAATATAAAACGGTGATTTGAAGGTTGTTGAGGTCAGAATTAGATGATTTTGGTATGGTTGGACTCGTATCGGAATGGGTGTTTGGATTTTGTAAATTTTGTCGGGTTCCGAGGTGCGGGCCTGAGTTGACTTTTTGGATTGACTTTTTGCTTTATTAAAGATCAAAACTTTATTATCCAGAATTATTTCCTATGGCTTTTATTTATGATGTTAAGTTATTTTGGCTAAATTCGAGCCGTTCGGAGGTTGTTTCATACGTGTAAGGCTTTTTAGAGTATTGATTTAGCTTCTTTGAGGTAATTATCTTGCCTAGCTTTGTGTGGGGGAACTACCCCTTAGGATTTTGGTTGATTGTATTATTTGAATTATGTGAAAGACGTGTATGCGAGTTGGTGAGTGGGTATTCGGGCTTATATGTGGAAATTGACTGGTTTAGACTCTTAGGGTTCTTTCATATATTTATTTGAAGTTGTTAGCACAAGTTTTTTCTTTTATTTCTCAAGTTTACTCTCACATACTATATTTGAAGTTGTTAGCACATGCCATATCTTTTGCTTGTCAAGTTTACTCTTATATGCTTTATTTGAAGTTGTTACCTCTTTCATTGTAATGTGACCTCCTTTATTGTTGAGTTATTCGTAATTCAAATTTTTGTTACATGATATCATTTCATTGTGGGGTTATTCTCATACATTTAGACGTAGTTGCTATTTCATGACCATCTCTTTCATTATTAACTTATCTCATTCAACAGGATTTGAAGTTGCCATTTCATGAAAATACCTTCATTATTGAGTTTATTCTTAAACAATGAAGGACGTTGAAGTTATTGAAATCCATTAACCGGTTTTAGTTGAAGTTACGTTTTAATGGTGTATTGTCCATTGTTGAGATACTTTCCATGTTCCTTTTTTTTTTTTTGCTATTGAGATTTTTCAGATCGTAGTTGAGCCGTGGGCTATGTGTTGTGGTGATATTCGCGTTGTTTTTGGAAGGTTGTGGCCTATGGGCACTTATAGTACGAGTTGATATTTTGTGTTGTTGCGATGTTAGCACATGTGGGTTTGCTCTGTGGATTGGTTGTTGCTATGCGGAGCATAAGGGTGGCATCTCACCGTGATTGATTATATGGTGTGATACAGATGGCTATTGATATATTGTTAGGGGGGGAGTGATACGGGTGGCTATTGTGCTATTGTCAGGGCGGAGTTATACATGTGGCTACTGTGTTATTCTCAGGGCGGAGTGATACGGGTGGCTATTGTGTTTATTGTTTGGGCGGAGTCATAAGGATGGCTATTATGCGCAGTCATACAGGTGGCTATTGTGATTTATTGTTTGGGCGGAATGATAAGGCTGGCTATTATGATATTATCAATGCGGAGAGATAAGGGTGGCTATGTCGGGGATTATATGTGAAGGCCTGGGGGCATTTTATTGATGATACTCGTGTGATGGTGTGACTTTTCTTGTGTGTGTCTAGCACATTATGTGGTTTGTTGTATTGTTTCCAATGAGCTATTCAATCTTGTTGATATTACTCGTTGACTTGGACTGTAATAGTACACTCACACATGCGTACACCGTAACATGTCACTTATAGCAATCCAGGAGTATGAAACTAGTTATTCATTGATCACGCACATGTATTCCTGTATATCTGCTTTCATTATGATATTGAGTTTGTAACGACGCCGGGCCGATTGTGGTAGTGAACCTATGACCTGCCAGGCGGATTGTGGTATTGAGCTGGTGACCATGCCAGACGGATGGTGATTGTGAGCCTGTGACCTTGCCGAGTGGATTGAGATATTGGCAAGTAAGTTGTCCGTGGGGTCATGATTGATAATGTTGGCACGAGGTGCCATGGGCATATGATTTGTGATTTGGGACTCGTGACTTGTGTTTATGAGATGAGGCATCTCGGAGTAATTTTATTTTAAACCTTGTGTTAGAACGGCTTGATTATTTGGTTATCATTTGTTTATCTTATTTGGTTTCAGTGGTACTTTCACAATGTCCAGATTACTTTACTGTTTATATCACACGTTTGTTCCTTGTTGTCATTTACTGATTCTTGCTTCCATAATTAGCTTTATACTTATATACTTCACATGTTATTATGACTAGTACCTCGTCACTACTCCACCGAGGTTAGTCTTGATACCCTCGCTTGGTATTTGTGTTGTTGTTGTTGCTTGGTGAGGAAGAGTAAAAAAGCACGAAGAATATTGTCGTGTCTCATTTGCATATTTATATCATTGATTGACTGAATGTGAGGTTAAAATCACGAAGGGTGATGTTGTGCACATGCATATTAATCATGAGAGCTTAAAGCACGAAGGGTGATGTCGTGCACTTGTATTTAAGATATATGGTGAAGATGAGAGTAAAAGCACAAAGGATGATGCCGTGCAATTTGTTGATTTCATATCTTGACTTGATAATTAAAAAGTGAATTTGACTTGATGGTTTCTGTGCTTATTTGAAAGAGGTTCACTTAGTGATTCGTAATTATTGTTCTATGTATTGTCCCTTTCTACATTCCCATCCCCTGTTATTACTTTTGACTCTTTATTTGTTATTTTGTTTCTTTATATTTATAACTTTACTTGTTTTATTAGGTGTATTGTCTTAGCCTTGTCACTACCTCATCGGGTTTAGGCTCGACATTTACTGAGTACATTGGGTCAGTTGTAGTCATACTACATATTTTCACTTCTTGTGCAAATTTTGACATTGGTACCAACGAAATCCCGAGAGGCATTTAGCAAATACCAAACAGTAATTCAAGGTAGTATTGCATCCCATTCGCAGGCCTTAGAGTCACTTTGTTATTTTCATCGTACTGGTTCCATTTTATTTCGGACAGTATTATATTTCTTTCAGAACCTCGTATTTTGTTGGATCTAGAAGCTCATGTACTTGTGGCACCTAATCTTTGGGTGGCTTACGGTAGTAATTATTTTAAAACTTTACTGCTATTTCAGAGTTGTTTTTATATGTTATGTTTTTATCAGTTGTCAAATATTTAATGCTTTACTTTTCAAATATGTTGTGTTGGCTTTCCTAGCGAGCGGCTTTAGGCGTCATGACAACCCTAATTGTATTCTTGTTCTCTCATAGATGGTGAGGACACATACAATATCCATAGCTGATCTGGAGCCGGAGCACCAGGCTGCAGCCACTAGTAGGGTAGAGGCCGGGGCCGAGGTAGAGCCAGAGGCAGAGGCAGAGATCAGCCTAGAGCATGCGCAATAGCACCTATTTTGAAGCCTCAGATTGATCGGGAGGAGGAGATCACTGTTCCGGTCGCGCTAGTTCGGCTCGCTCAGGTCCCAAAGGGCTTCAGTGCTACCTAGTACTTCAAGACGCCCTAGTCCACGTGGTTGGCCATATGTAGAGTGTGTCCCAGGTCAATGTGTTCCCTATGGCACAGGCCGTCTCTCAGGCTAGGGGAGAAGCTCGGACTCCCCCTACTCGCACTCAAGAGCAAAGTGCTTGTGATGACCCGATAGGTCATTTTGAGATTTAACCTCTATTTTCGTGTTTTGAGACCTCGATTAGCTCTATTTAGCATTTCTCGATTTTCATGCGCAGCTCGTGTTTTATCCTAGATAATCTTTATGCGAAAAATTGAAGAAAATGTGAATTTTTATTTTAAAATGGTTTGAGTTGACTACGGTCAATATTTTGTGTAAACGGACCCATATCGATATTTTGACGATCCCGGTGGGTCCGTATCGTGAATTAGGACTTGGGCGTATGCACGGGATTGAATTCTGAAATCCCTAACTTGGTTTGACTAATATTGCCGAAAACTAGCATTTTTGAAAGTTGAAAATTACTAGGTTTGACCATAAGTTGACTTCTTAGCTAATGGATTCGGATTTTGATGTTGAAATTTGGAATGGGTCGGTATCGCTATTTGAAACTTGTCTGCAAAATTTAGTTCAATTCAAAATTTATTTGACATGATCCGGACGATTAAATGTGATTTTAGGTGATTTCATTCATTTTAAGGATTGATTTGTTGATTTAGATGTTATTTGGTGATTTGATTACAAGAGCAAGTTCTTATGATGTTATTACACTTATGTGCATGTTTGTTTTGGAGCCCGAGGGGCTCGGGTGAGTTTCAGACGTGTTTCGGATGAGTTCGCCTAATGCTAGGATTGTTGGTGCACTTCTGTTGTTGGTGCTCTGCTGCAGATCTCGCATTTGCGAACAAGTGTTCGCATTTGGGAGCCTGGGCTGGACTGGGTAGCCTCATATTTTCAAGGAGGATATTCGCATCTACGAACTATCAGAGGTCGCGTTTGCGATCTCAGAGTCGCATTTACGATCTTAGAGTCACATTTGCGACTCAGTGTGTTCTTGAGTTATCTTCACAATTGCAAAGGAATGGTCTGCATTTGAGAAAGGTTGGGAGTTCGCATTTGCGACTTCTGCTCTTCTGTGACACGGTTCGCATTTGCGATGTTCGCTATTCCGAACAAGACTTCGCATTTGCGACATCTGCAGGTGGGTGAAAGAGGGGGGAAACGGGACTTTGCTCATTTCACACAAGTTTCTCAACCCTAAACACTATAGAGGTGACTTTTCAAGAGACTTTTCTTCCCAAATTCATTGGTAAGTGACTTTAATCCATTTCTTTTCAATTACCCATTACATTTCATGAGATTCAAGATCAGATTTAGGATTTCCATAGCAGAAATTAGGGATTTGAGTAGAATTGGGGATTTTTGTAAAATTGAGATTTAGACCTCGAATTGAGGTCATATTTCGAAACAAATCACATAACCAGGCTCGGGTGAATGGATAACCAGTTTTTGGTCTGAATCTCGATTTTGACCAAGCGAGCCCGGGATTGACTTTTGTTGACTTTTTGAAAAATGATCTAAATTGAACCTCTTTCATTTGTGGTAGTATCTAAATCTTATTTTGAATCATTTGGTCAATAATTTGCTAGACTTGGTTGGTTTGGAGGCTTGTTCAAAAGGCAAGGTCGTGGATGATTGATTACCTGAGTTGCGGAGTGAGGTAAGTGTTGGGTCTAACCTTGATTTGAGGAAATTAGGAACCCTTGATCTACATGTTATGTGAATTACGTAGGCAACGGGTATATGCGAGGTGACAAGTGTATATGCGTCATTATGTTACTTACTTCTATGTTTTTGTTACTTCATAATATATCGTGTTTCATGCTTTAATTGCTACATGCTTATTTGACTTCCTTGCCATAATTGTTACTTGTCATTTAGTTATTTTGTATTAAATTGTCCAATCCTTCCATGATGCCATGCTCATTTTCTATTTGTCTCCACTTGCCTTACTTGCATATTTAAATTGTCACATGTCTTACTTGTCTTGTAGTCTTGTAAAATTTGTTGCCTTTTATAACATAGTTTCACTTGTATGAATTATTAATTCTTAGATATCGATGAGTTGGTCAGTTGAGACATTCGAGTTATTAGAGATTCTTTGATTATTATGTGATTCTTCGTTACCTCGTACATGTACTCTTTTGATATAGAAATTCTTGAACTTGTTTATGGAGCGGGTTGTACGCCGCAACAGAAATTGGAAGGTAATGAATTGAAATGGCGGAATAAGGACGGATTATGATATCCACAAATGATTATATGGTGAGATCGGGTTGCGCGCCACAATGGATTGTTTTATGTTGTATCTGTTTGTGACTGTTGGATTTGCCTCGGTATTTGAGAAAAGTTTATACGACTTGTTATTCTAGGCCCTCTGGTTGTTGGATGTTGAGTTCGTTGTTATGAGCTAACTGATTTATTTCCATTCCTGTTATTTCTGTTATTATTATTATAGTGTACAAGTTATTATAAGTGACCCGCCTTACCTCGTCACTATTTTGTCGAGGTTAGGCTCGACACTTACAGAGTACATGGGGTCAGTTGTACTCATACTACACTCTGCACTTCTTGTACAGATACCGGAGTTGGTCCCAGCTGCGCTGAGTGAGGTTTGCTCGGATCTAGGTATCATTGGAAACTTGAGGTATAGTTGTACGGCGTTCGCAGCCCTGAAGTCCCCTTCTATATTATTTTAGTTATTTATTTTGATTTAGACAGTTATGTTTTATTCAGACCATTATATGTAGTACTCTAGATGTTTATGTATTCGTGACACCAGATCTGGGATTGTATTTGGATTACGTTGCTTATTAGTTTATTAACTCTATACCAGACTATTGAGTTTTATTGTTGTCATTTGATTTACACTGTTAAAAATGGTTTAAAAAAATATAGCTAATGTTGGCTTGCCTAGCAAGTGAAATGTTAGGCGCCATCACGTTCTCGAGGGCGGGAATTTCGGGTCGTGACAGGGCCCAGGGGTATCAGACTCCGGCAGTTCCACTAGTTGGAGTAGTTCAGCCTATTATTGCTACATAGTTCGGGAAAGGACCCACGATGTCGTCCGAAGGGTTGAAGAGGTTTGACACGTTCACCAATTTTTTTCCTACTCTCTTTGGTGATACAGCTTCTGAGGACCCTCAGGATATCTTGCACCATTGCCATGAGGTATTGCGCAACATGGGTATAGTGAAGTCCAATGGAGTTGACTTCGCAGTGTTGTAGTTGCATGGCGCTGCCAATAGGTAGTGGCAGGAGTATGTTAGGGGCAGACCAGCAGGTACCTCCTCTCACTTGGGCTCAGTTCTCACAACTATTCTTGGAGAAGTTCATCCCCTTCACTCAAAGAGAGTACTTCCGTAGTCAGTTTGAGCGCCTTCAACAAGGTAGCATGACCATTACTCAGTATGAGACCATATTCATGGATTTATCCTGCCATGTAGTTATTTTGATCCCTACAGAGAGGGAGAGGGTGCAGAGGTTCATAAAATGGCCTTAGTAACGGCATCAGACTACATATAGCCGGAGAGACCGAATTTCTTTCACAAGAGTTGTGGAGATCGCTAGGCAGATCGAGAGGATTTGTGGTCAGGGTAGAGAGGCGGCATCTGAGAAGAGGACTCGTAATTTTAGTAGTTTTAGTGGTGCCTCATCTGGGGGCAGGGTTCATTTGGTAGAGGCCATCCTATCAGGCCGATTCAGCCAACACTTCAGGTATGACATGGTTCTTCGGGAAGTTGTAATTCTTATGGGTGTCTCATCTTGATCAGCTAGCGCACTGTGCACCATCAGCTCCCATCTGTGCACCACTGATTCAGAGTTATCAAGGTTGTTTTTATTCAGATCGATCGGGTTATTTCTAGGGTTAGCAGTCACATCAGCCAAGGGCTTTTTGTACTTGTTGAGATCTGAGGCACACCGCGAGGTTTTGCCCTAGGTCACATAGCAGCATGCTACAGCAGAGTACTCGTGCCATGGTTTTGGCAACGGTTTCTCCACTGCCTGCTCAGCCAGCTAGGGGCGAGGGTCAGCCAGCCTGAGGTGGTGGTCAGGCAGCTAGAGGTGGAGGCCAGCTAGTAAGAGGCCGTCCGAGAGGTGGAGATCAGATTGGCGGGGCTTGGACCTGTTTCTATGCATTTCCAACTAGACTAGAGGCGGATTCATCTGATCCATTCGTTACATGTATAGTTCCGGTTAGACTTAGAGATGCATCAGTTTATTTGATCCGGGTTCCACTTATTCGTGTCATCCTATCATGTTTAGATATGTCTCGCGATTCTTTGAGCGCTCATGTTCATGTGTCTACACCCGTTGGGGATTCTATTACGATGGACTAGGTATATCATTCTTGTTTGGTCACCATTGGGAGCTATGAGACTAAGGTTGACCTGTTATTATTATATATGGTGGATATTGATGTGATTTTGGGCATTGATTGGTTGTCACCATATCATGCTATCTTGGAGTTTCACACTAAGACTGTGACGTTAGCCATGCCAGGGTTGCCTCAATTGGTGTGGAGAGGAACTCCTGGTCACTCCACTAGCAGGGTCATTTCATATGTGAAGGCTCGCTATATAGTCGAGAATGGGTGTTTTGCGTATTTTGCCAATATCTATGATTCTAGTGGCGAGGTGCCTTCCATTGATTCAGTTTCGGTGGAGACGGAGTTCAGAGAGGTGTTTCCTACAGTTTCCAGGTATGCCACCCAACAGAGATATCGACTTTTGTATTGAATTGGTGTCGGGCACTCAGCCCATTCCCTATTTCACCATACTGTATGGTCCTAGTTGAGTTGAAAGAATTGAAGAAGTCGTTGCATGATTTACTTGACAAGGGATTCATTAGACCAAGTGTCTCACCTTGGAGTAAACCGGTAGCTTTTGTGAAGAAGAAGGACGGATCGATGAGAATGTGCATAGATTATCCACATTTAAACAAGGTAAATATCAAGAACAAGTATATGTTGCCAAGGATCAATGACTTATTTGACCAGTTTCAGGGTGCCAAGGTGTTTTCCAAGATTGATGTTAGGTCTGGCTACCATCAGGTGAAGATTAGGGCAGGGGAAGTTCCTAAGCTAGCTTTTCATACTCGGTATGGTCACTATGAGTTATTGGTGATGTCATTTGGCCTGACTAATGTCCCAGCAGCCTTTATAGATTTGATACAGGGTGTCAAGCCTTATCTGGATTCCATGGGGATCTTCTTTATGGACGATATTTTGGTTTTCTCCCGTAGTCGAGAAGAGCATGAGCAGTACCTATTGATCATACTTCAGACTTTGAAGGATAGTAATTTATATGCTAAGTTTTCAAAATGTGATATCTGGTTGGACACGATTGCCTTTTTGGGCCATGATATATCTTCTGAGGGCATCAAGGTGGATCTTAAGAAGATTCAGGCAGTGCAGAACTGGCCTAGACCTACTTCAGCTACAGAGAATTGGAGCATCTTGGTTTTGAGGGGTATTATCACTGGTTCGTGGAGGGGTTTTCATCTATCTTAGCCCCATTGACCAATTTAACCTAGAAAGGTGTGCTTTTCAGATGGTCCGACGAGTGTGAGATGAGCTTTCAGAATCTCAAGACTGCATTGACTACATCCCCAGTATTGTGTTGCATACAGGTTCGGGATCTTACATTGTCTATTATGATGCATTTCTTATTGGGCTTGGCGTGGTATTTATGCAGGATGGTAGGGTGATTACCTACGCATCTTGTTAGTTGAAGTTTCATGAGAAGAATTAACATGTACATGATTTAGAGTTAGTAGCCATTGTTCACATGCTGAAGATTTGGAGGCACTATCTATACGGTGTTCCATGTGAGGTCTATACCGATCATCGGGGTCTCCATCATATGTTCAAGAAGAAGGACCTTAATTTTCGGTAGCGGAGATGCTTAGAGTTATTGAAAGAATATGATGTCACCATATTATACTATCTGGGGAAAGCCAATACAGTGGCCGCTGCATTGAGCAAGAAAGCTGAGAGCATGGGAAGTTTGGCATATTTACCGGCAGTAGCAAGGCCATTAGTCATGGATGTTCAGGCTTTGAAAAATCAGTTCATGAGGTTGGATGTTTTGGAGCTTAACTAGGTTCTTGCTTGTGTTGTGGCACAGCTATAGTTGTTGGATTGTATCAAGGCTCGCTAGTTTGATAATCCTCACTTGTTGGTGTTGAGAGACACGATGCAGCAGAGTGGTTCTAAGGAGGTTGTGATTGGAGATGATGGTGTTATGCGGCTTTAGGGCCAGATTTGTGTTCCAAATGTTGATGGTTTGAGTGATTTGATCCTAGAGGAGGCTCACAGTTCACGCTATTCCATTCACCGAGGATCACGAAGATGTACTGTGACTTGAAACAGCACTATTGATGGCTCTAGGTGTTTGAATTCTCAACAGGTGAAGTATGAGCATCAGAAAATGGGTGGGTTGACTCAGAGATTGGAGATACTGGAGTGGAAGTGGGAGTGCATCACTATGGATTTTGTGGTAGGCTTACCACGAACCTTGAGAAGATATGGCGCAGTTTGAGTTATGTGGACCGCTTGACTAAGCCTACACACTTTATTCCGGTGATGACTTCCTATTCCTCAGAGGTTGGCTCCATCTAGGAGATTATCCGCCTGCATGACATGCCTATTTCCTCATTTCTGACCGAGGAACATAGTTCACATAACATTTTTGGAGAGTCGTGTAGCGTGAGTTGGGCACGTAGGTCGAGATGAGTACCGCATTTCATCCTTAGATGGACGGATAGTCCGAGCGCACTATTCAGATGTTTGAGGACATTTTGCGAGCATGCTTTATGGATTTTGGGGGTCAGTCAGACCAATTTTTACCTCTAGCAGAATACTCCTACAAAAACAGTTATCAGTCAAGTATCCAGATGGCTCTGTCGAGGCCTAATATGGGAGGCGATGTTATTTGCGGATTGATTGGTTTTTGCCCAGTGAGGTTAAATTATTGGGCACCGATTTGGTCTGTGATGCTTTGGAAAGGTTAAGGTGATTCAGGAGCTACTTTTTACAGCTCAGTCCATGCCAAAGAGCTCTGTGGACCGAAAGATTTGAGATGTAGCTTACATGGCGAGTGAGAAGGTTCTTCTCCGAGTGTCGCCTTTGAAGGGCGTGATGCGGTTTGGGAAGAAGGGTAAGTTTAGCCCGAGATTTATTGACCCCTTTGAGATCTTGGGGAGAGTTGGGGAGGTTGATTTTATGCTTGCATTGCCTCCTAGCCTAGCAAGGGTACATCCCGTATTCCACGTTATTATGCTTGGAAGTACCATGAAGATAGATTACATGTTTTGATCTTCAGCACGGTACAACTTGACAAGAATTTGACCTACGAGGATGACTTGGTAGTTATTCTAGACCAGCAGGTTCATAAGTTGAGAGCTAAGAGTTTTCCTTCTGTGAAAAAGCATTAGAGAGGTCAGTCGATTGAGAAAGCTACGTGGGAATCTGAGTCTGATATGCGGAATAGATACCCACACCTTTTTAACAGCTCAGGTACATTTCTATGTTCGTTCGAGAATGAACGTTACTTTCAAAGGTGGAGAATGTGATGACCCAATAGGACATTTTGAGCACTAGACTTTATTTTTCTATTCCGAGAACTTCCATTGCTCCACTTTATGTTATATGGCTTGCGTGCGTGGTCCATGCCATTTTTCGGAAAGCGTTTTTATGAAATTTTGACTTAAAATGAGGTTAGAGTTGATCACGTTCAACATTTTTGGTAAACGGCTTTGGATCGATGTTTTAACGGTTCTCATAGGTTTGTATGATGTTTTTGGACTAGTATTCTTGTTTGGTTTGGGTTCTGGGTGACCCGAGCGCGTTTCGGCGCATTATGTGAAAATTGCCCAAATTGAGTTTTAAGTTGAAAATTTTGAGTTTTGATGATTGATTCTTGATATTTGATATTATTTTGATGATTTGAGTCAGCGAGCTAGTTTGTGTGATGTTATTACACTTATGTGCATGTTCGATTTGGATCCTGAGGAGGTCGGGTGAGTTTCGGATGCACTGCGGACTAATTTGGAATAGCTGATGCATAGTTGTTGTTGCTGTAAACTTGCAGGTCTGGAAATTATGCGCCTCGCATTTGCGATGTCAGGCTCCCAAATGCGAAAATAGGCTGGGGGTTGGGACTTCATATTTGTGAAGTAAAGTTTGCTTTTGCAAACTGAGCTGGGACCGCATTTGCGATCTTAGAGCAGCATTCGCGACATAGCTGTATAGTAAGAATAACTTCGCATTTGCGAAGCATTACTCACATTTTTCATCAGTAGTTGGGTAAAAATTAGAAAAAATGAGGCTTAGCTCATTTTACACTATTTTTCAACTCCATAGAGGCGATTCTTGAGAGCTTTTTCTTCCCAAATTCATTGGTAAGCATCCTTAACTAGTTTTCAATCAATTTCAACTACTTTTCATGAATTTTTAACATCAAATCTATAAATTTGATAGCAGAAATTAAGAGTTTTGGGTAGAACTTGGGGATTTAATAAAACTGAGATTTGGACCTCAAATTGAGTCGAATTTCGAAACAAATCACATAACCAGGCTCGGGGGTGAATGGGTAATCGAGATTTGGTCGGAATCTCGGATTTCAACCAATCAGGACAAGGGTTAACTTTTGTTGACTTTTTTAAATTAGCTAAAAATTGAACCTTTTTTTTTTGTGGGAGCATACCTTGAATTGTTAGAATTATAATTGACTAGATTCGGTTGATATGGAGGCTTGTTCGAAAGGAAAAGCCGTGGTTGATTATTGATTTTGTTGCGGAGAGAGGTAATAGTCGTTGTTAACTTGATTTGAGGGAATTAAGAGAGAGTTGAGTCTATATGTTATGCAAACTATGTGTTGGGAGAGGCATATATGCGATGTGACGAGTGCATATGTATTGGCATTCAATAAGCATGCAGGTAAAGAATTTGTCTGGATTGTACCATGTTATTTAAATTTACCATGCTTCCATGCATTAGATAGATCCTTACTCTTGACTAGTCGCTTACAAGTAATTTCTTATATTGAGTTGTTGTGATATTAAGTGTTCAGAACGTGGAACTTGTAATTTGTTGTTGGCTCTAATTGTGGAGAGATTCTCATATAACGAGTGAAGTTCAATACTATTGTTGAAGTGTATTTGCTTCCCACCTCGCTTGGTGTTTGTATTGTTGTTGTTGTTATTTGATGGGGAAGAGTGAAAAGCACAAAGAATGTTGTGGTGCACATGCTTATTTATCATGAGGTTAAAGCAAAAGGATGATGTCATGCATATGTATTTTGTTATGATCATGTGGAGATGAGAGTAAAGGCACATAGGTGATGCCATACACTGGCATTTATAATATATGATGAGGATGAGAGTAGAAGCACAAAGGGTATGCTTTGCAATTTGTTGATTTCATTGCTTTTACTTAATACTCGGAATGTGAATTTGACTTGATGGTTTTAGTGCTTATTTGAAAGAGGTTCACTTAGTGATTCTTATTTATTGTTCTGTGTATTGTCCCTTTCTACATGCCTTTCCCCTGTTGTTACTTTTGACACTTTATTTGTTATGTTGTTGCTTTATGTTTATAAATACACAGGTTTTTAGTAGGTATATTGACTTAGCCTCGTCACTAGCTCGTCGAGGTTAGGCTCGACACTTATTGAGTACGGTGGATCGGTTGTACTCATACTATTCTTCTGCACTTCTTGTACAGATATTGACATTGGTACCAGCAGAGTCCCGAGAGGTACTTAGTGGATAGCAGATAATGATTCAAGGTAGAGTTGCATCCCATTTGCAGGCCTTAGAATCACATTCCTATTCTCATCGTACTGGTTCCATTTTATTTCAGACAGTATTATATTTCTTTCAGAACCTTGTATTTAGTTGAATCTAAAAGCTCGTGTACTTGTGACACCTAATCTTAGAGTGGATTACGATAGTTATTGTTTGAGAACTTTATTATGCTATTTCAGAGCTATTTTTTATGTTATATTTTTTATAAGCTGGCAAATATTTAATGCTTTTCTTTTCGTATTATATGTTGTGTTGGCTTGCCTAGTGAGCAGCTTTAGACGCCATCATGACCCTGATTGGCTGGGTGTTTGGGTCGTGGCACCTATGACCAAATACAGACATTAATTCGAAAATTACATCATTATCGAATGAGATACATCAGTTACTCTTGCTAAAAAAAATAAAAAATCAGCAAGAAATTATGAGAACAATGCATCATCGAATCATGCCTTTACTAACAGATACAAACCAAACAAGCTGTAATTTCTCATATCCAACCCCAATAAATCTGGGATAAATGATGCTTTTAACACCTAAGTAAGCTAAACACCTAAAGTAAAAGAATCACTTAAGTCCAGTAAAGAATTAAAATTCCATTAAAACCTGCTTCTTCTAACACTCGATTAAGAAATAAATAAATTCCACTTTCCCAAATCACAGTGGTCTACAAAGAAAACTGAAAAGAACTAAAAGATCTAATTTTAGTAGGTCAATAAAATTTAGGGTCGGATCTAGTTAATAGGTCGAAATAAATTTCATTTTAATTTTTGGCTAAGATTGTCACATGGCATAGTAAAAAATGCTAACTCATTAATTAGAAGGCTCACCTGATCTGTCGTTAAACGTAGGGGTAGGTATATTGGTGCGCTTTTTAGGATTGATAGATAGATGTTGTGAGCATTTCTTGACTGACAGATGAGCGTAGCCTCAATATAAACAATTTACCATGTAATAGGGGTAGGTTTGACCATTTTTCATCACTGGTATGTTAAATGGCATTCAAAATATTGTTTATACGCTGTATAGTGAATTACATTATACTTTTTTAAAATAAATTAAATGGTACTCACAATATTCATATTATACTATAATTACTAGTATGTTAAATGGTATTTAATAATATTCTTGGTATACTATATAGTATATCGTATTTATTAATTAATTAGGGTATAAGCATGTTAATTGGTATTCACATTATTCTCAATATATTGTATTGTATATCATGATTATTGTTGCATTACGGTATACTTTATTTATGTTAAATGGTATACTACAGTATACTATAATTACTTGTATGTTAAACACTATTTAAAATATTGTTGGTATACTATGTAGTATACCATGATTATAGTTGAATGATTAAATCAAAGGTATACAGTTGAATCATGATATATTATTGTTAATAGTATTCACAATTTCTTGATATATTGTATTATATACCATGATTACAGTTGATCATGGTATACTGTAAATACTGTTAAGTATACCATAATCACAAGATGGTAAATGATATTGACACTATACTATTAGTATATCCAATAATATATCAAAATAGTTTGAGAGAATTTTTTATTTAAAAGGCCTAAAATTTATTTGAAAATTATAAAAAATCATCTACAATATAATATTAACTAAAAAGTTTCAAAAAATGCAGTAAAAAGGGACAATGTAACTCTCAATAGATATGATCAATAACTGAATTGTACAGAAAGGTACCTAATACAAATTTTTAGGATTTATCGATTTAGCTAGAACGAATAAAACAAAAAAGAGTAAAAAAGAGTGAAAAAAATTTTGGAGGGAGGAAGTTTACTGAAAAAACAATATAAGAAAAGAAAAAAAGAAAATGAAAACAATAATTAAAAAAGTATAAAAGAGTGATAAGTATTTTGAACGAATAGATGTTATTGGAAATACTAGAATTAACGAAAATAATAAAATACGACAAAAATAATAAACAGCAAGACAAAAGAAAGCAAAAAATAGTGAAATATTGTTACTATAAAGAACAACAACACAACCTCTCAGTATAATCTCATAAGTGGGATGTGGGGAGGATAAAGTGTACCCAGACCTTACCTCTACCTGGTGATGTAGAAGGTTGTTTCCGATAAACTCACGACTCAAAAAAGGAAAAGGGGGATAAAGAAGAAGAAGAAGAAAGAAGAAGAAGAAGAAGAAAGGAAAAAGGGGATAAAGAGAAGTCGAAAAAAAAAAGTAGCATCAAATAGTAACAATAAGGAAATAAAATAAACAGAGCGAGCGAAACAACATGCAAATAATTGAGAATGAAAAATCAGAAAATACAAGAGTGCTACTAATACTGCTAGTAATGAAAGAGAAATTCTCGATTACCTACTAGTCTTCTACCCTTATTCTCAACCTTCACACCCTCCTGTCATGGGTCATGTCCTCAGTGAGCCGTACCAGCGGCACGTCCTACCTAATCATCTCTCCCCCAGTATTTCTTTGGCCTACCTCTACCTCTTCTCACACCTGCCATGGCCAACCTCTCACACCTCCTAATAGGAGCATCTATACTTCTCATCTTCACGTGCCCGAACCATCTCAACCTTGACTCCCGTATCTTTTCCTCCACGGGCCACTCCCACTTTATCCCGAATAATTTCATTCATGATCTTATATCTCATGATATGTCCACATATCCATCTCAGCATCCTTATTTCTCCTACTTTCATCTTCTAGAGATGGGAGTTCTTGACTGGCTAACACTCAGCCCCATACAATATAGTAGGTCTAACCACTACTCTGTACAACTTATCCGTAAGTCTCGGTGGCACATTCTTATCGCACAAAATACCAGATGCAAGCTTCAATTTCATCCACATCGTACCAATGCGATGTGAGACCTCCTCCTCGATCTCCCTGTTACCTTGGATTATAGATTCGAGATACTTGAAATTACTTCTCCTAGGAATGACTTGAATATCAAGCTTCACATCCACTTCATGAGTTCCGTCACTAAACTCGCACTCCAAGTATTGTTACTAGAAAGAAAAAATATATGAAAAAATAACTAAAAAAAAAAAAGAAAAAAAAGAAACTTAAAAGAGTGAAGAATTTTATTAGAAAAAACTTATCAATGTGATAAATATTTTGGATGAAGAAATTTGATTGGAAATAACAATATTTAAAAAAATTAAAATACCGCAAAAAATGATTTAAAAATTATGAAAATATAATAATAAAACTATGATGAAAAGAATAAAAAAGTGTAAGGGGCAGTTACTAAAAAGAAGAAAAAAAGAATAAAAATAAGAAACAACTCAAAAAAGGAAAGAAATTAAGAAAAGAAACTGAAAATAGTGCGAAATTTTATCAAAAAGAAAAGAAAAGTGAAAAGCTACCATCCTAGGAGGAGTATCTATTATCTCTCTACCGAGCTTCTCGTCTAGCAACCAAGAACAAGAGAGCTAAAACACACTGGTTGTTGAATGATCTAAGATTAGATGAGGAAACCAACCACAGGAGAGAGGTTCAATAAGATAAGTTAATAGGAGTTCCCGGAAGGAAGTGTAACGATCTGACTGGTCATTTTGAGCATTTGCATTCCGTTCGGTTTTTTGAAGTCTTGGGTAGCTTCATATGATATATTATGACTTGTGCGAATCGTCAATTTTGATTTTCAGATGATTCATGATTGATATGGAAGAATGATTCACAACTAGGAAGCTTTAAGTTGGAAGACTTGACCAAGTTTGAATTTTGTGTACCTGACCTTGGATTAGAGTTTTGATAGTTCTGTTAGATCCGATAGTGATTTCTTACTTGGGCGTATGTCGCGATCTGCATTTGAATTTTAGTAGAAGGTTTCGGCACTATTTGGCAAAAGTTAGAAATTTGAAGGTGCGGAATGTTCATAAGTTTGACCGAGAGATGACTTTGATAATATCAGGTCTGAATTGTTGTCTTGGGAGTTGAAATAGGTTTGTTATGTCATTTGGAACTTGTGTGCAAAATTTGAGGTCATTTCGAGTTGAGTTGATATGGTTTAGCGCGAGTTTTGGAAGTTAAAAGTTCAAAAGTTTTGCAAGTTTGATTTGAGGTGAGATTCGTCATTTTGATGTTATTATGTGCGATTTGAAGTCTCGAGTAGGTCTGCATTATATTTTGGAACTTATTGGTATGTTCAGACGGGGTCTCGAGGGGCTCAAACATGTTTCGAATTGATTTCGGACCATTTTTTTCCATGTTTATGTTGCTTCTTTCAGTTGTTGCTGGTGTCCTTCGCGATCGTGAAGAGCTGGACACGATCGCACAGATGAAATTTAGACCAGGCTGTTTTATCTCTTCGCGTTTGCAAGTAATGAGTTGCATTCGCGGAAGCTGTGGGACTGGAGCTTCGCGTTTGCATTGATGGACCTCGTTTACGCTGGTTTGCAGAGAATTGGGGGTCTCTTCTTCGCGTTCGCGTTTTATGTTTCGCGTTCGCGTACTGTTGGGAGCTATGTGTGTATCGCGTTCGCGTGCATTGTGTCTCGAACGCGTAAGGTAATTTCTTGTCAGGGGAATTTGTTCTTCGCGATCGTGATGATAATGTCGCGATTGCGATGAGTACTGTTGTTCACTTTGTCATTACTGTTATTGGAATTTCTTTCACCTATTGGTACTGTTACACATATGCTCTGTAAGGAAGAGACAAATGCACGAATGGTGTTGCCATGCCAATTGATTTGACATACATTCATATATTTGGTGAGAATAAAATAAATGCATGAAGGGTGTTGTCGTGCCATTTGATTTAATATCTTGAGTTCATTTCTCATAATATGAAAGCTCTGGATTTACTACAGTGGTTTGATAGTCATCGCTTTAAGGAAAGGGTTGGTTGTGATATTGAGAAATATTGACCATAACTTCTTCTAGTAATCACTTATTTCTTCACATATTTGTTCTTGTATTCTTCTCTGTTATGTTTTAGTAATGTTTCTATTGTTATTCTACTGCACAAGTTATATTAGTGAGTATCCTTTAACTAAAAAGTGTCGTTACTACTTCTTAGTCAAGATACTTACTGGGTACATGGGATCTGTTGTACTCATACTATATTTCTGCACCTTGCATGCAGATCTTGGAGTTGATGCTACTGTGCATAGCGGGAGCTGGCATTGAAGATGTACCCGTTGTCTAGACATGACTACCATTTGTCCTTGGTAGTTTTAGATTTGACTTTTGTTTATGTATAATTCAAACAGATATTGTATTTATTCATCATATTGGTTTTGTAAATCTAAATCGTAGTCACTCATGACCCGTACTACTAGACTTGGGGAAGTTGTATAAACTTTAATTATTTCACTTATTGGCTTCATATTTATTCTAGTAGAATTGTTGACTGTATTCGGCTTACCTAGTGGGTCAGGTTAGGTACCATCACGACTAGGCATATTTTGGGTCGTGACAAGTTAGTATCACAACATTAAGTTGGTAGGTTCTACGAGTCATGAGTAAGTGCCTAGGATAGTCTTGCAGATCGGTATGATGACGTCCATACCTATCTTCAAAAGGCTACAGGTGTAACAATCCGGCCGGTTATTTAGAGTATTTTAGCCCTGATCCCTTATTTATTGCCTCATCTATATTACATTGTGCTTACGTGACTTACCGGGGTGTTTGGTTTTGGTTCTGGGTGAGTTTCGGGTTGCTATAAGACACATAGTCCCTAAGTTGGAGTCTTAAGTAGAGCTGACCGTAGTTTGACTTTTGTGTAGACGACTTAATGAAGTTTTTACGGTTCCAGTAGCTGGTGATTTTAGACTTAGGAGCACGTCCGGATGTTGATTTGGAGGTCCGTAGGTCGTTTCGACGTGAATTGGCGAAAGTTAGAAAATTGAAGGTATGGAAGATTGAAAAGTTTGACCAATAGTTGACTTTATTGATATCGGGGTCGGATTTTGATTCCGGAGGTAAGAATAGATCGATCATGTCAATTATGACTTGTATGCAAAATTTGAGATCAATCGGAGTTGTTTTGGTATGAATCGGCATTAGTTTTGATATTTAGAAGTTCATAAGTTTCTTAGGCTTGAATCGATGCGTGATTCGTGGTTCTAGTATTGTTTGATGTGATTTGACGCTTTGAGCATGTACGCATGATGTTTTAGGACTTGTTGGTATGTTTGGTTGAGGTCTCGGGGTCTCGGGTGTAATCCGGATCATGTTTCGCAATTCTGGAACCTTGAAAATTGTTGAACCTGCTATTACTGGTTTCCTTATGCGCAATCGCGAATGGATTAACGCGATCGCGAAGAGTACTTTGCACAGGGAAAAATTTGCTCCATGCAATCACGAGAAGAGGTATGCAATCGCGTAAGGTTGGCTTTCAGTGAATCGTGAACATGTAAAGGAGGTCGCGTCCACGTAGAAGGAATAGGGGGCTGCAGGTCCACGCATTTCTGTTCATCGCAATCGCATGGTGTGTTCTGCGATCGCATAGCTTGATGAGTCAGTGTGCGCGTTCGCATGTGGTCTTTCGCGTTCGCAGAGTGTTAATTTTGTAGCCTAAGACTTGTGCTTCGCGATTGCAAAGCTGTTCCCCCGATCGCGAAGAAGAATTATACACGGGTAGAATTTAAAGTGAAAAAACAAGGGTTCATCTCATATTTTATATTTTGGACCTAGAGAGCTCGGTGTGAGATGATATTTTGTGGGATTTTTGAGGAAATCGTTGGGGTAAGTGATTCTAACCTGGATTGGACTATATTTCATGAATCTATTAATATTTTCATCATCTAATTAGCGATTTGAGTTGGAAATTTGGAAAAAAATTGTGAAAACTTCCTAGATTAAATTTTTTGAGTTTTGAAAGGTGATTTGAGGTCGAATTTGAGTAATTATTGTATGGTTGGACTTGTTATCGAAAGGGTGTTCAGATTTTATAATTTTGGTCGGGTTCCGAGATGCGGGGTCGGGTTGACTTTTTTTGGTTGACTTTTTATTCCTTTGCAAAGATCGTAACTTTATTATTTGAATTAGCTTCCTATAGTTTATATTTATGGTATGAAGTTGTTTTGGTTAGATTCGAGCCGTTCGGAGTTGGATAATCGAGAAAGGCCTACTAATGGATTGAGTTAGCGTGTTTTGAGGTAAGTGACTTGCCTAACCTTGTGTCACGACCCAAAATCCCAACCCGGTCGTGATGGCGCCTCTCGTGGGGACAAGGCAAGCCAAATCAATTCCATTTGCGTTCAATCAATTTAAATGACGCAATTTGACAACAAGAACATATTAACGATAAAGTGAGTCGAGGAATATGTGTATATATATAGTACCATCCCGACTACAGCCCTCAGATCGGGGTGTCACAAAGTCATGAGCCACTAGAGAAGGCCTAATGATAATATAACTATTACACTATTTTAAGTACAATTGTTTGAGGGAAACAAAATCAACAAAAGAAAAGAGTTACGAGGCTGCGGACGCCAGCAGCTACCTCGTAATCTCTGAAGCTCCGGTCCAATAGTAGTATTCAGTACCTCTGAGTGGGACCGCTAACGCCTGAATCTGCACACAAGGTGCAGGGAGTAAAGTGAGTACTTCCAACTCAGTGAGTAATAAAAGTAAATAAGAACTGAAGATAAGAAACATATATATCATTAAACAATCCACGTCGAAGCAATAATTCAAATCACATTCCACACCAATACGTGAAATAAGCAGAATAATCACAACACCAAAATGCAATGCAATGCAATGCGATGTGATGCTATGCCATGCCATGTGATGCTATGCCATGCCATGCTATGCAATGCTA
>MCJB01017090.1:0-48482 GCA_002018475.1 Nicotiana obtusifolia
ATATATATATATATATATATATATATATATATATATATATATATATATATATAATGCCATTTGGTCATGGGTCAATGTACATGTATAAATGAATGCAATGAAAAGTAAGTCAATAAGATATCTCGGAATGTCATAAAATCAATATGCCTTTGGATAAATTGTATCAACTAAAATTTTTTCTGAGACCCATGAACAGAAGATATAATAATAAGACACATGGGGAACCAAGAACATAGGCACCCCTAGTGCTTCTATGAATAGAGGCATTTGTAGAAGTTGTGCGTTTGCTCGTTTCATTTGTATCATAGGGATCATGTCAAAAGAAAGAAAGGATAACCTTAACATACCTGAGCCGATTCTCTTGACATCCTTCCAAGACACGTCAAACAAGACAAAACATGTAACGGTGAGATTGAAGTAGGGAAAAATCCGTATGATATTCTTGATACTTATTGGGTACCGCTGTGCTGTACTCATACTACATTTCGGCACATTTTTTTGCAAATATCAGGTACCTCGATTGTTGTTGATTATTAGCTAGCCGGTCAAGCATTGCTACGGAGAATCAAGGTAAACCTGCCGTCGCGTTTGCAGGCCTCGGAGTCACCTTCTGATATTGCACTTGTACTATTTAAAATAGTTGTATTTAGGGATTCTTCTAGTAAACTCAGTAAATCTTATGACTTGTACTACCAGTATTGGGATGTTATTTCATATTGTAAATGTTGAGTTCATTTAGAAATATCCGGTTTCTGCTTAATAGTTCTGTTGGTTAATTTCTGTCAATTTATTCAGTAAGTGTTAGGCTTACCTTGTCATAGAGACTACGTGCTGTCCCGACATCCTACGAAGGGAAATTGGGGTCGTGACAAGTTGGTATCAGATCTCTAGGTTCATAGGTGCTACGAGTCATAAGTGAGTTTAGTAGAGTCTTGCGGATCGATATGGAGACATCTGTACTTATCTTCGAGAGGCTGCAAAACTATTAGATAGTTCCACTTCCTTCATTCCTATCGTGCGAGTTTATTGATCTCGGAGTTCGAAACATTGTCATTCTTCTCTCTCACAGATGGTGAGGACATGAGCTGCAGTTACCGAGGAAACTGCCCTTAGAGCTGGTATTGCTAGGGGCCGGGGCAGAGGCAGAGGCAGAGGCAGAGGCCGAGAAGGAGCATGTGCTACAGCTAGAGCAGCTGTCAGAGCTGTTGTTGAGGAGCCGTCAATAGCTCCTGTTGGGGGACAGGCATCGGAGGCGCCTGTTGTGACCCTGGGATTTCAGGAGACTTTAGCACAGTTCCTGAGCATGTTTGGTACATTGGCTAGGGCGGGGTTGATTCCGGTTGCACCAACTACTTCACAGAAGCAACTACTTCACAGACAGGGGAGGAGCTCAGACTCCCGCTGCCCGTACTCTAGAGCAGTGAGTCTTTGTTGGTCAGGTTCCAAGTGTCATGCCGACGCAGCCTATTTTCCCAGTTCAGCCCGTGGTTAGGGCAGCAGCATTTGAGGGAAAATAACTTAGACTTGCGAGGTTCAAGAAGTATCACCCTCCTACCTCCAGTGGTTTGGCTTCAGAGGATGTGCATGGGTTCCTAGGAGAGTGCTACCATATTCTCTGCACTATGGGTATTGTGGAGACGAGTGGGGTTGCTTTACTATGTTCCAGCTTAAGGGAGCGACATATTAGTGGTGGCGGGCGTATAAGTTGGGTAGTCCGGCCGATGCAGCTTCACTTTCATGGGTTCAGTTTTCAGGGATGTTCTTGAGAGAGTTTGTTCCCCAGACCCTTCGGGATGCATGGCGTGTGGAGTTTGAGCAGCTGTACCAGGGCACTATCTTAGTGTGAGAGTATGTCGTTATGTTCAGTGATTTGTCCAGACATGCGCCTACCTTGGTTTCTATAGTTAGAGAGCGAGTCCGCAGGTTCATTGAGGGGGCACAGTCATGATATCCGGTTCAACATTGCTTAGGAGTTGGAGTCGGATGTTCCTTTTCAGCAGGTGGTAGAGGTCGCTCGCCTATTAGAGGGCGCGGGGTCAGGAGAGAGGGGCCAAGGAGGCTAGGAGGCCTCGTAGACCAGAGAGATCTACTGGTCCTTATTTTGGATGCAGAGTACGGCATGGTATAGGTTTTGTGGGTCAGCTAGTTCAATTTGCACTTCAGGCTTCGCACGGTATTTCAAGTACCCATGGGTCTCAAGGTACCCGTACCGGACAACTTCCACAGCCACGTCAGTAGAGAGGTTGCTTTGAGTGTGGAGATACCAGCCACATGGTGAAAGATTGTCCCAAACTCCAGATAGATATGTTGATTCAAACTATAGATTCTGCTCCAGCTATTGATATTCCTGCACCGCCAGCTTGGGTGCAAGTCAGGCGAGTAGAGGGCGCCCAAGAGGGGAGGCCCAACCTGTTGATGTGCTTTCTACGGTAGGGCTGAGACTGCTGCACCAAATGATGTCATACAGCTATAGTCTCGACTTGTTATAGAGGAGCATCATTCTTATCTTGTTTCAGTTCTGCTTATCGGGGTGAGTCCTCCTAATTTGCTTCGCATATGGGGGAGTTTTGTGATTTTGTACTCTCCTTGTGTGTTTACCCTTTTTGGGAGATTTTATAGTGGTAGCCCGTGTCTATCATTTTATTTTTATTCATTATTTGAGAGCTATGAGACTAGAAGTGACTTTATGTTACTCATTTAGGTAGTTTTGATGTGATTTCTGGGTGATGGGTTACGATTTGAGATTTAGATGCTCCACCAGCGTGGGAGTTCAATATGTGTTGTGACTTTGTTGGTGTATTTTAATTAGTGGAAGGTTTTGGTTGCTATGACGTGTATTTTATTTGTGATTCAGAGTTGAGGGTGAGACCCTCGCGGTTTCATGTGATTTGATGTGTTTGAATCGGGCTACGTGCGGTAGTGGAGTTATATTAGGATGAGATCCTTGCGATTTGTTCATATGTTTTGACTCTCCCTTGTGAAATTGGTTTGTAATATGGTACTGATAGGGAGTTGTTCCTGTCAGGCTTGTTTGATAATTCTCTTATGTGTTTCTCCTTGCATATCTAGACGTATTCGCGTCGTGCTTATCGGGTTTTAGCTTGCAAGGTGTGTGCTAGTGGTATTAGATGTGACTTGTTTATTCGGGTGAATAGTTATGAGATCTTCAGGTTTCTTGCATCGTTGTCGGTGTTGTGGAGGTTTGGAACAGGGTTCTAGAGGATATGAGGTTAATTGCTGGTGCTGGATTTGGTTATGGGTAGCTATTGTGATTAGAGATGGTGCTGTGGGCGTATCTGTGATGTGTTACGTCGTGTGGTTGTACCATGTGGGTGTAGGCATGAGTTGTTGCAGTTGGTTGAGGCTGATACCGTGTATTGACGTAGGAATCGGGTCTCTTGGAAATGATTTGATGGTGAGAAATTTGATTTTAAGGTTTACTAGTGTGGGTGGAAGGAATAATTTTCAGTTGGGATGGTGTCGTCAGGCCTATGTGGATTGGGGTGATGTGAGATCACCTGAGGGTGGGTGTATGATGAGTACATTTGGTGATTTGATGACTTCGGAATGGTTCTTCACACGTTCGAGGACGAACGTTTGTTTAAGAGGAGGAGAATGTAACGACCCAACTGGTCATTTTGAGAATTAACGTCCCGTTCGACTGCTTAAGGTCTCGAGCAGTTTTATATTATGTGTTCTGACTTGCGTGTGTGGTCGAGTTTGATTTTCGGATGATTTGGGATCAATTTGGAAGAAGGATTCTTGTTTTAGAAGCTTCAGCGGTAAGAGCTAACCGGACTTTGACTTTTGTGTAGACGATTCTGAAATGGCGTTTTGACGATTCCAATAGCCTCTAATGGTGATTTGGACTTAGGAGTGCGTCCGGATTTGTATTTGGACGTTCGTAGGGTAATTTGAAGCATTTCGGCAAAAATTGGAAAGTTGAAGTTTTGGAAGGTTGAGAGGTTTGATCGCGAGTTGACTTTGGTGATATCCGGATTGGAATGCGATTCCGAGAGTTGGAGTAGCTCCATTACGTCATTTGGAACTTTCATGAAAAATTTGACGTCATTTCGGGTTGATTTGATTTGTTTCGGCACGAGTTTTGGAAGTTGAAAGATTTGGAAATTCATGAGTTCGATTTGAGGTGCGATTTGTAGTTTCGGCATTGTTTCATGTGATTTTAGGCCTCAACTAAGTTTGTATCGTGTTTTTAGATGTGTTGGTGTATTTGGTTAAGGTCCCGAGGACCTCGGGTGTGTTTCGGATGGGCTACGGGTCATTTCTTCATGCTTTAGAGTTGCTGGTTTCTGGTGTGTCTGTTGCTCTTCGCGATCGCATATATGATGCTGCGATCGCGAAGTGATTCTAGGAACTCAGTGTTTTCGTTCATCGCGTTTGCGACATTTTGCATGCGATCGCTTAAGGTCCAGTTGGATTAGGTCCACGTTTGTGATGTTTGTCTCGCGTTCGCGTAGAGTTGGAGCTGAAAAGGGCATCAGGAATTTGTTCTCCGCTTTTGCATCAATTGGTACACGATCGCGTAGTAGGAGGTCGCTATGTTTCGCGTTCGCATCTGTTTGTTTGCTTTCGCTTAGGGTTATTTTGTCAGACTTCATTTTTGTTCTTCGCGATCGCGTGCAATGTTTCACGATCACGATGTGTTATATCTGGGCAGAATGGGCAGAATATAAAAGTACTCTAATTCGAAGGTTAGTCATTTTCACCATATTTTGAGTTGTAAACCTCGAATTTGAGCGATTCTTCGTGGGTTTTCAAGCAAATCATTAGGGTAAATGTTCTTCACCCGCAATTCATTATGTTTCATGATTCCAACTTTATTTTTATCATTAAATTAGTGGTTTGAGTTGAGGAAAATGGGAAATTTTGTATAAACCTTTTAAAATGTAAAATGTTGATTTGAGGGACGAATTGATATCGGAATTTGATAATTTTGGTATGGTTGAACTCATATCGAAATGGGTGTTCGGGTTTTGTAAATTTTATCAGGTTTTGAGGTACGGGCCCGGGGGTTGACTTTTGGGTTGACTTTTGAATTTTAATTAAAAATCAAAGCTATATTATCTGGAATTATTCGTATGAGTTTTATTTATGATTTGAAGTTATTTGGGCTAGATTTGAGCCGTTCGGAGGTTGTTTCACTCAAGAAGGTCATTTTAGAGTAACGGTCTAGCTTCCTTAAGGTAAGTTTCTTGCCTAACTTTGTGTGGGGGAACTACCCCGTAGGATTTGTGTCTTTGATGCTAAATGTATCATGTGAAGGCCGTGTACGCAAGGTGATGAGTACGTGCTCGGACTTATTTGTAAAAATTTGACCGTTTAGGGCTCTTAGGTTCTTATGTCCACTAAATATGAAGTTGTTTTGTTATGTTAAATTCCACATTTACTAAATTCATCCTTACGTGTCTTATTTGGAATTAATTGCTTCTTGTTTTACCCTTATTGCCGATTAAACTCTTATGTGCCTTAACTGAAGTTGTTGCCTCTTTTATTGCCATGGTATCCTTTCCGTAATTTTTTATCCTTGATTGAAGTTATTATTATCTTTTCCATAATTGCCTATCATTAGTTGAAGTTATTATTATCTTTTCATAACCTGCTTATCCTTAATTGAATTTGTTGTCTATCTTTTCCGTAATTGCTCCACCCTAAATGAAGTTTGGTTATCCCTTATCATTGTTGACTTATACTTATTTGGAATCATTGATTCATGTTATCCATCTTATCATTGAATTGTACTTTTGTGGAGTCATTGCTACGCATTATCTCTTCCTTATTGAGCTATTCTTGTTGAGACCATTATTCCCTGTTGTCTCTTTCTTTGTGAGCTCTTTCTTCCGTCTCTTTGTGTTTTGAAGTTCCTGAGTTGATTTACTTGCAGTATTCTTTGTATTATTGTCATTGTTGCTGTTGTATTCTGTGTTGTTGAGCCGATGGTTATGCGTGGTTGTGATATTGAAACTGTTTTTGAGGAAATATTATGGCATGTAGGCAGATATTGTGAAAGTCATTTATTTGAGTTGTTATGTTTTGGCATACGTGTTATTGTTGAGATAATTGTTATGTTGTTATTGTCTTTGCGCGGGGTTTCTACCGTACTGTTGTTATTGTGTTTGCACGAGGTTTCTGCCGTGCCATTGTTATTGTGTTTGGATGAGGTCTCTGCCGTGCAGTCGTTATTGTGTTGCATGAGGTTTTTGCCGTGCTGTTGTTATTATTGATACGCACATGGTGGTATAAGGTTTGGGTGTTGAAATGCATGCGGTGAGATAAGGTGGGGTTGAAACGCGTGGCTAGTAGGAAAACTACTAGAAGCCATGCGGTGTGATAAGGTGAGCTAAAACGCGGGATGCTATTTCCGGAAAAATAATTTTCAAAAACTAAATATAGAGGCTCCAGCGGTGATATAAGGAAAGTTTGTGATTCATTTTATGATTTGAGACTACGAGGCGGTATCTCGGTAAGGCTCTTGTTGGCATTTTCCCCATTCTTTTGTCCTCGTCTTTGATTGTTGTTTTTCTTAGTATACTAGTAATTGTCTTTCTCCGTGTTGCGCTATTTGCTTAGTTCTGTGTAGCTAATCTTGTGGTATTACTCATTGTTTCAATTTCATTGCTTACTTCATTACACTGTACTTTTTGTGCTGATCGATTTTTAGGTGCCATTCATTGTCTCTACTCTTACTTGTTGACTTGAATCGTGGTAGAACACTTGCACAAGCATACACGTAGATAAATTACCCATATCGATCTAAGAAGACGAATCCTGATGTTTGGACCATTTACACGTACTCCGTGTACTTGCCTTATGTGTGAGAGTTATCCTGTTGGCACATGAGTTTGTCCGTGCAGTCACAAGTCATTATTATTGTTGGTACGTGAGTGGTCCATGCGGATATTAGATATTGTCATTCCTTGGACAATGCTGTTATGAATTGTAATGCGGTCACAAGATGCCAAGTGATTAGGATTCACGAATTGGGACCCGTGATTTGTGACTTTGGGGTTTTGGCACCTCGTGAAAATTCTTGGATAAAATTGGTGTGAAAGCGGTTGTTCCTACTGAGTTATCACTTGTCTTCCTTTATTTGTTTTCACCGGATTTGAACTGTGTTCAGCTTACTCCACAGTGTTATTACCTGTTGTGCCTCATTGCTAACTGTTGCTTTTAATCCCTATTATAAACATTGTATTGTTATTGTCTTCATGCCTAGCTTTATATTGATATTGTGCCCCGTTAGTTCTACATTTATACTTGTTCAGGTTGTTTAGTCCAGTGGGTATCTTGACTATTCCTCGTCACTACTCCATCGAGGTTTGTCTTGATACTTATTGGGTATCGCTATGGTGTACTCATACTATGCTTCTTCACATTTTTGTGCCGATCTCAGGTGCCGCAGTTGTTGTTGATTATTAGCTAGCTGGTCGAGCATTGTTGTGGAGATTCAAGGTAAACCTGTTGTCGCATTCGCAGCCTCAGAGTCACCTTCTGATATTGCACTTATACTGTTTAATATCCATTCCGAACAGTTGTATTTATGGATTCTTCTAGTAAACTCAGTAGAGCTTATGACTTGTACTACCGGTTTGGGATGTTATTTCATGTTGTAAATATTGAGTTCAGTTTGAAATATCCGATTTCTGCTTAATAGTTCTGTTGGTTAATTCTTGTCAATTTATTCAGTAAGTGTTGGCTTACCTAGTCATAGAGACTAGGTGCCGTCACGACATCCTACGGAGGGAAACTGGGGTCGTGACAGTGGTGATGCGCGGTGGAGGTTGTTGTTACATGTGGGGTGATGATGGTAGTTGACGGTGCTGGTTTGTCCATGAAAGCTGGTGGCAATGATAGTCAGTGATGGAGATGGTTGATGGTGGACGTACTTGGTAGTGTGGCGGCAATTGGTGAAGGTGGTTTTATGGTGATAATAAATGTTACATACACGTAAACTTTTGAGTAGATATTTTTATGATTTTAAGACTATGTATAAAATTAAAATGACTAATTCCAATGTACGCACGTTGTGCATGAACCTCGTTTCAATGAGTATAGGTTTTAAAAAATCACCTAAAATTATTTTAAAAATTATGTTTGAATTATTAAAATAAAGATTAACTAGTAAATGTTGATCATACATATAAAGAAAAAATTCTGTCTCATAGAAGTCTTAAATCATCTTTCAATATATTCTAACTTAAGCTTTATTCCAGTTATATAATTTTATCGATTCTACTTCATAAGTTATCATACTTCCTTTTCAGTTTTAATAAGACTATATAACCTTGGAGGACTTAAGAATTTTTCCGAAAATATTTTTGGAAAGCTATTCTTAAATTTATTCGAGAAGACACGCACATAGTTAGCTATACTTTTATTACCATTCTTAAAAAATTTTCAAATATTCGAGATTACTTTTTTTTAATAAAATAGATGCAAGTTGAAGGGTGAATACTACACCCTTAATCTATTTAGTTCCTTGCAAAACAATAAAAAGGTTTCATCTTTTGATTACTTATGAGGCTCACATAGTGAAGTAATTAAAATTATTCAGGAGACGTTCGACATTTGTAATTACGTGAAACCTTATCGGAATATGATACAAATCATAAAATTTCTTATGACTTTTCTTTTTAAAAAAATATGGTATTGTATCAATAGTTATGAAGATCGCAAATACAACCAAAAAAATATTGGAAACTTGCAGGTCAATCTCGTTGAAGAGAGAAATTCGCGGAGAAACAGAATTTTTTTATTTATTGTTGAAACCAAATACCTTGCATTTAAATGAGTTATGTTTTTGGATACCAAACTCAAAATAGTTTTAAGAAAACAAAAGTAGTCCAATCATTATTTTTCATGACTCGGAATCAGAATACCGAACTTTATTTTTAATATTGGAAAGTTGATAACAACACGATAGGGTCTAAGAACTATTAAAGAAAATCAAAAAACGTGCGGAAGCTAAAAGAAAATAAAAAAATAAAAAAGAAGACAAAAATTAATGATAAATTGAATTCAAGAAAGAGTTTCTGGAATTCAAGAAGTCAATTCTTAAAGTTGAATCCTAACAACAACAAATAGCTAATGAAGAACTAATCGCCTTTGATAGAGAATTTAAAACAAGATATAGATTGTGAAACCCGACCCTTTAGAAGAACAAGAACAACAATAAGCCTAAACTTATCACCTTTCATTAATACCTAGAAGTGATCTAAGATTTCGAAGAGTAGCCAAACACAAGAGTGCAAGAAAAATCTCACAATATTTATTGATAATAGTCTATAATAATCTATGTCTAAAAATAAAGAAGACACCCCTTATATAGGTAGGAGGGGGTCACGAAATTAAGACTAAAAAAAGAAAATAAAGTCCAAAACTACTATGGACAACAAGTCCAACTACCTTAGGAAAAACACTAGGAAACAAAAACCAAGTCAATCTTGGAAAGAACTCCAACGATCTTAGGAAAAGGAAAACATAACCTTAACTACCTAAGAAAGTAATAAATCTAGTACCAAAATATATGGAAATAAGTTGCAGCCAATCTAGGTAGGATCTTGAAAGTCTCAAACTAATCTTAGAGAGAATTTTGGAAATCTTGAAGGAACTTGCAAGCAACTTGGTACCAACTTGCAAGCAACTTGGTACCAACTTGTACTCAACTTCTAACACGCCTATTATACCTTTCTGCGGCAGAAATTAAGTCCTTTTTATGTTATAAATACGTGGCTTCATGGAGGACTTATTGGGCTGCAAGTTTGGACACATTTTAGGTGCCAAATGGGTCCAGAAGTGAACTGATTACCTTCTTCAAAAGATGTCTCTTGGGATCTAATCCTCCTCTTCTTGGATATAAATTTAGGCCGTAAAATAATTGTAACACCTATCCAATTTATATCCTTTATCTTTGAGCTCTTCCTCTTAATTTAACAACTTCTTTATTTGCACTTGAAATCTAATGATCTTGTTTTGCAACTCTTTAGCTTGACATCTTGTTAAAGACCCTCTTTGAGATTCCAAAGCTTCATCCTTATCCTTGAATAGAGTTGAGTTTCCTAGGATGCTATCATTCCCTTCTTCTTGAAGAAAATTCGTCCTCGAATTTGGATCTTGTAAGAAAAAAAGACACGCCCTAGTAAATGTCATCCACTAATCTGAAAAAGTAATAGGAACAAAATAAGATAGTGATCCTGTGTCCACTTAACCCAATTAAGCCTAATAGGTGTAAATACTCCCTTATCAAGCATATGAACATCATCATATCAAAAAACTTTATGCCTAGTTAAATTAGTACAATAAAAACCTCTCTTAGATGCACTATGCAAGGAAACTTTCAATTCAAACTCATCAATAAGATAGTCCAAAAATATGAAGAAATTACAAAAGATTGATATTACATCCATTTAAAATAAGTATCTCTACCACACGTATCTTATTTTTATGATATAGCCAAGTATCAATTACAAATCCCATAGATTCTTCTAGATGTAAGTTATTCAAAGAAGCACATAAATTCTCAAGAATGTTAGAAGAACCCATAATTCCCAAAATAAAAGTTTCAATTCTTTCAAGCTCATGATTATAACTTTCCCTTATAATATTCCCAACATCAATGGATTTTAAACAATTGCTCTAACTATCACAGAGAGAGTCATAGATAAGCTCATGCAAGAGTATTTGATCATTAACGTCACAGTAATCATGCATAACCTCTTTACTAGTAGCAAACACTTTTGCAGGCTCACAATCAACATGATTGGAAGAATAACTTCCCATCACGCAACAAAGTTCACATTCTAACAATTTATCACATGAAAACTCATTAGATACTTGAATAAGATATGAAAGAACATTTATGCCTCTTTGCACCAAGTTGGAATACATAATCATCTATCTCATACTGAATTTCGAAAGGAAGTATATTACTCTTGCACTTGAACTTAGATATTATAGTTAATGACTTGATATGCATCAAAATATTATCATCCACAAAAATAATAAAGTCACCAACATAAAAAATAAGAGTATAGTTCATTAGCTCCAATTATACCTTAGGTGTTCTAGAAAGACCAAGAATACAAATAGCTCCATTGTATTCTCTTATTCAATGGACCCAACTTAGCAATGCCTTTAGTGAACTCCAGTTCATATCTAAATAAGGATCAAATAGTCAAAAGGTTCAACAACAAAGAAATTAACCAAGGTTTTATCTTCCACCATCAAGCAAGAATTGATTTTTCCAAATTCATCTTGGAATACAATTGAGTCCTTTGCCACCATCTCTCGTGCCTCACATCCCCTTTCTAAAGGTCTTTTAAAATTTGGCTGCACAAAATTACAAGAACTAATACAAGAAATACTTAATGCGTTAGGAAGTAAAGAAAATTTTTTCTTGCTTACACTCTCTTTGGCTTTTATCACAAGACTAACTTCTCCCTCACCCTTAGCTTTTTTTCTCCCAATAATTTTTTTTTCTTTTTCTTTACTTAAACCTCTTGTTTTTCTCTCTCTACCTCGCAGACTTTTTTTTATCTCATTGCAAACTCACTCTTTTTCTCCCTTGACATCCCATTCTATTTGCTCAATACAACCTCTCCTTTCTCATCTCTTGGGATGTCAACATGCACTCCCTTACTCCTCTCATTCTTTTCTCTCCCATATTTTTTCATATTCTCTTTAACAATCTTTTCATCTTCACAAATTTATGAGAGAGTCAAAGGCCCAAGAATGAGTTTCTTCCCATTAATCTCAAAAGAGTATCTATTTTTTCCCATGCTATATGAAGCTCTTTTATAGACATGCCATGGCTTTCCCAACAAGATATGAAAATTATTCATGGGCATGACATCACACCAGATCACATCCTCATACCTTCCAATAGAAAATGGTAATGACACTCTTTTATCTATCTTTACTCCTTTCAATATGTAGGGTTCAATATGCACCACACAAGATAAGTTCAGTTTCCTAACAGTACAAGTGCTAATTAAGTTATAGCCAAACACTTTGACATTTCTAAGGGCACATATCTTAGATAGCACTTTCGCTCTAGTTTGAAAAATAACTTTTCCATTGTCTTCCTTCCATTCGGCATACTGAAAGTTCGACTTCAAGTTGTTGAGTCATAGTTCGCCTCCTTTCTTCATAACTACCTGTTTGAGGTATCTTGAACAAAGATTAGAAGAAATCTGTATCACGACCCAATTTCTCCTATAGGCCGTAATGGTGCCCAACATTGCCGCTAGGCAAACCAACGCGTGAACTAGCCATGTATTTATTCTTTTTAATAATTTCAAAGTAGTTGATTTGTATTTATTAAGCAAATAAGAAGTGAAAGATTTAATAAAGTAAGCTTAAGCTCAAAAAGGAGCAAGTACATTGATATAAATACCCAAAAAAGCCCATCAAATGTCTACTAGCATGTTTCCAAGACGCGGTGTTACAAGTGTATGAGCGACTAGTAGAATATACAAAACACTAAGCTACTGTCTGAAATAGAGAAGACATAAAGTAAATACAAAAGAGAGACTCCGGGTGCAGCAGAGCGGACTCAGAGAGCAGCTCACTACTAAGCCTCGGGGTAACGGGGTGCGCGCCTGACTGATTGCTAGATGCACCTGCCTCAGATCCTGCACGATTAATGCAAAAGTGTAGCGTGAGTACATAAACAACATGTACCCGGTAAGTATCCCGTCTAACCTCGAAGAAATAGTGACGCGGGGTTGACATCGACACTAACTATGGGCCAACAATAAAATACAGGAATTTTAAATAGGCATGAGATATGTGAATAATAATAATAACACATTAGCAAGCAGTGAATAAATGATTCTTTAACTGATAGTAAAGCCCAAAAAAATCTTCAACTAACACATACTAACTCCAGATAAAATTTGGGCCAATAAATAAGCTATAACCCCTCAATTTATAAAAATAACATCAAGGGTATTCGGGCTCCAAGCATTAACACGCACGATATATGCCGAGGTCGTACGATCTGATCCAGAATAATGTGTACACTGCCGAGGGGCGAGCGGCATGAACCATAGATGCATCTATTATACTGCCGAGGCGTTCGACCACTCCATAAGAAGAGAGAATACTCTATGAACATCCGATTTAAAAGCTATTAGAAGACTAATATCCACGGAAGCACAATTTCCATTAACAGTCAAGTAACCCACCAAAACTCGAAGTAAGTGACATTCGGTCCTTAAGAATCCTTTATCAAGTTTCAATATAATTTAGGCACTTAAATTAATAAGTAGAGTGAAAACAATACAAGTATTTCATGATTTGAGTCCTAAACCACCCGGATTTAAGCATAATTAGTAGCTATGCACGGGCTCTCGTCACCTTGTGCGTGCGTAGCCCCCGCAATTAGAAGCAAATAGTAATTTAAAAGACATATGGGTTAAATTCCCTCTTACAAGGTTAGGCAAGAGACTTATCTCATCTCAAAGTTCACTTTCCGGCCCACAAATTCACTCTAAAGCCTTAACGTGGTGCCGAACAGTCCGAAGCTAGCCAAATATTATATAAATTAATCAATATACACTCAAAAGTTAATATTTTAGCTATTAGAGTAATTACCCAACCTAAATTGGAAGATTCCTAAAATTCACCCCCGGAACCACGTGCCTGGATTCTGGAAATTTTCAAAGATAAATGTTACCTATAACCTCACGAGCTCAAATATATAATTTTCACCCAATTCCATAATCATTTTCGTGGTTAAATCTCATTTTTTTTTTATCAAAACCTAGGTTCATCAACTAAACCCACAATTTGTACACTTTATGTGCTAAGAATCTACCCAAAATGCATGTATCAAACTCATCCTTCATAGAAATTACTTACCTCAAAGTGCAAGGTGAAAACCCCTCTTCAAAGAGATCCAAAATCGCCCAAGAGATGAAAGAAATGAGCTAAAATAGCCTAAGTCCGTAAATGCACTTCACTGCCTCCCAGCGGTTCTCGCACCCGTTGAAGAATCTTCGCTTCTGCGGGATCGCCCCTGCGGTCGATTGTCCGCATCTACGGAACATACACGGGCCACGATCAGTCGCACTTGCGGCCAAGTCTCGCATCTGCGAGCCCTCTTCTGCGGCTTGCCTTGTGCACCTGCGACCATGGCCTGGCTGTCTCTTTCCGCATCTGCGGACCCCTTCATCGTAGAAGCGAGTTCGCTTATGCGAAAATCCTTCACTTCTGCTGAGCTCGCTGACTCCCCTCCATTCCGCTTTTGCGAACGAGATGCAGTACCTGCGGTGCCGCTCCTGCGGCCATTCCCACAGCAGGTGCGGACGCACCAGATGCCATCCATCTTCAACTCTTCTCCAAAGAGCAATCAAGCTTCGTCAACCCTCCGAATCCTACACAAGGGCCCCGGGGCCTCGACCAAATATACCAACAAGTTCGTAAACATAAAACGGACTCGTTCGAACCCTCGGAATGCGTAAAACAACATCAAAACTAAGAATCACACTCCAAAACTAAATTGAATCAACTTATGAACTTCAAGTTCTTCCAACTTGCTCCAAACGCACCAGATCATACTTAAACTACTCGGAATGACATCAAATTTTGCGTGCAAGTCACAAATCACCATACGAAACTATTCCAAGGCTCGAAATCCCAATGACCTTGATAACACCAAATCCTACCTCAAACCAAATTTAAAGAACTTGAAAACCTTCAATGAGCCAGCTTCCAATATTAAGCGCCAAAACGCTCCCGGGTCATCCAAAACCTAATCCAAACATACGCCCAAGTCCGAACCTCGGTTCCAAGGTCGTTTACTAAAAATGTTGACCCAAGTCAAACTTAACCTTTTTAAGCCAATATTAAGGAACTAAGTGTTCCGATTTCAACCCGAATCCTTCCAAACCCGAACTAACCATCCACGCAAGTCATTAAAATAATAAAATCACATACGGGGAGTCTTATTTAGAGGAACAGGGATCTAGAAAGTAAAACGACCGGTCGGGTCGTTATATTCTCCACCTCTTAAAAAAATGTTCGTCCTCGAACGGGTCTAGAATCGTACCTGGAGTGCTGAGTAAGTGTGGATATTTTCTCCACATGTCCTCCTCGGTCTCCCAAGTCGCCTCCTCGATTGGTTGACCCTTCCACTGAACCTTTACCGCAGAAATCTTCTTGGACCTTAACTGGCGAATCTGCCCTTCAACAATGGCAACTGGCTCCTCTTCATAACCCATGCTCTCATCTAGCTGAACCGTGTTGTAGTCTAACACATGCGACTTGTCGGCATGATACTTCCGGAGCATAGACACATGAAAAACCGGATGAACACCCGATAGACTGGGAGGCAAAGAAAGCTCATAAGCAACCTCCCTAACTCGTCTCAACACCTCAAATGGACCTATAAACCTTGGGCTCAACTTGCCCTTCTTCCCAAACCTCATGATTCCCTTCATCAGCGAGACTTTCGAGAGAACCTTCTCGCCCACCATAAATGATAAATCACGCGCCTTCTGATCCGCGTAACTCTTCTATCTGGACAGTGCTGTGCGAAGTCGCTCCTGAATCAATTTCACCTTCTTCAAGGCATCCTTCACCAAATCAGTACCGTATAGCCTAGACTCAACGGCCTCGAACCATCGGATGGGCGAACGATATTGCCGACCATACAAAGCCTCAAATGGAGCAATCACAATGCTGGACTGATAACTGTTGTTATAAGCAAACTCGTCCAAAGGCAATAATCGATCTCACTGCCCTCCGAAGTCAATCACACATGCTTTGAGCATATCCTCCAAGATTTGAACCGTCTACTCCCACTGCCCGTCGGTCTGCGGATGAAAGGCTATGCTAATCTCTACCCGGGTCCCCAACTCACTCTGTACTGCCCTCTAGAAATGTGAAGTAAACTGAGGGCCTTTATCTGATATGATGGAAACAGGCACACCATGCAACTGTACAATCTCCTAAATGTAAATCTGGGCCAATCTTTCTGAAGAATACGCGGTCACAACCGGAATGAAGTGTGCCGACTTGGTCAATCTATCGATAATGACCCAAACTGCATCGAACTTCCTCATGGTCCGTGGCAACCAAACTACAAATTCCATAGTGATGGACTCCTATTTCCACTTAGGTATAACCATCTGCTGGAGTAGGCCACCTAACCTCTGATGCTCATACTTAACCTGTTGGCAATTTAGGAACCTCACTACATACTCAACTATGTCCTTCTTCATCCGTCGCCACCAATAATGTTGCCTCAGGTTGCGATACATTTTTGTAGCACCTGGATGAATAGAATACCGAGAACTGTGTGCCTCTCCTAGAATCTTTTCCCTCAATCCATCAACATTAGGAACACATGCACGACCCTGGAGTCGCCGAACACCATCCTCACCGATAGTAACCTTTGTGGCACCACCCTGTAGTAACGTCTCTATGAGAACCAATAAGTGCGGATCATCGTACTGACGAGCCTTAATCTGCTCGAATAATGAAGACTGAGCGACGACACATGCAAGAATTCGGCTGGGCTCAGAGATATCCAACCTCACAAGTTTGTTAGACATGGACTGAATGTCCAAAGCTAGTGGCCTCACCTCTGCTAAAATGAATGCCAAACTATCCATACTCTCTGCCTTTCTGCTCAAGGCATCCACAACCATATTCCCCTTGCCTGGATGATAAAGGATGGTAATATCATAATTTTTTAGTAACTCAAGCCACCTGCACTGTCTCAAATTGAGATCCCTTTGCTTGAAAAAATGCTGTAAGCTGCGATGATCGGTGGAAACCTCACAGGACACACCATAAACATAATGCCTCCAGATCTTGAGAGCATGAACTATTGCGGCCAACTCCAAATCATGTACGGGGTAATTCTTCTCGTGGGGCTTCAGCTGACGTGAAGCATATGCAATAAATCGCCTCTCCTACATCAATACACAACCCAGGACAACGCGTGAAGTGTCGCAATACACAATATATATCCCTGAATTGGAAGGCAACACTAACACCAGTGTTGAAGTCAAGGCGGTCTATAGCTTCTGAAAGCTCGCCTCGCAATCATCGGGCCATCGGATCGGAGCACCTTTCTGGGTCAACCTAGTCACAGGTGCTGCAATAGAGGAGAAGCCCTTCACAAACCGACGATAATAACTTGCTAACCCCAAGAAACTCCTGATCTCGGTCGTTGTGGTAGAACGAGGCCAACTCTGAACTGCCTCGATCTTCCTTGGGATCTACGACAAACGAGTCAATATATGGCCTGAACACCCGGTTCATCAAATCCATAAACGCCACCGGGGCGTTAGGCAAGCCGAAGGACATCACTAGGAACTCATAGTTGCCATATCTAGTTCAGAAAGCCGTCTTCAGAACATCCGAATCACGAATCTTCAACTGATGGTACCCCAATCTTATTTCGATCTTAGAGAACACCCTGGTACCCTGCAACTAGTCAAACAAATCATCAATACACGAAAACGGGTACTTGTTCTTAATGGTAACTTTGTTCAACTGGTGGTAATCAATGCACATCCGCATAGTCCCATCTTCTTCACGAATAACACCAGTGCACCCCAAGGCAACACACTCGATCTGATGAACCCCTTTGCTAGAACCTCCTCAAGCTGTTCTTTCAACTCCTTCAACTCTTTTAGAGCCATGCGATACAGTGGAATAGAGATAGGTTGGGTACCATGAGCCAAATCAATACAGTAATCGATATCACGATCATGTGGCATGCTTGGAAGATCAAAAGGAAACACATTGGACAACTTCCAGACCACGGGCACTGAATTAATTGGCCAAGTCTCTATAGTAGTGTCCGAACATAAGCTAGATAAGCCAAACGAACTTTCTCGACCATGTGTCGAGCATTCAGAAAAGAGATAACCCGACTTGATGCACAGACAGGCGAACCCTTCCACTCCAATCTTGGCAACTCTGGCATCGCCAAGGCAACAGTCTTGGCATGGCAATCAAGGATGGCGTGATATGGAGACAACCAGTCCATGCTCAGGATGACCTCAAAGTCGTTCATATCAAGCAACAAAAGATCCGCTCTAGTCTCATAACCACAGAAAGTCATGATACAGGACCGATAGATCCGATCCACAACAACATAATAACTTACTAGTGTGGACTCTTAAACTGGAGTACCCAAAGACTCACGAGGAACACCCAAAAAATGAACAAACAGAGATGAAACATATGAATACGTAGACCCTGGATCAAATAGTACCGAAGCATCCCTACTGCAGACAAAAATAATACATGTGATAACGGCATCTGAGGCTACTACATCTGGTCCGGCTAGAAAGGCATAGAACTTGGCGGGAGCGCCACTTGACTAGCCTCCACCTCTAGGATTGACCCTACCCACCTGCCCCTCTTGGCGGCCAGACGGCTAGTGTGGCAGCTGGTGCTGAAATCATAGGCTGCTGACTCTGTTATACTGCCTTGCCCTGGAGCCTGGGGCAGAACTTCCTTATATGACCAAGATCCCCGCACTTGAAACAACCTCTCGGTATGGTGGACTGCTGACTTGAAGTCTGGCCCTGATGGCCTGAAGGCCCATTAGAGGAACCCTGAATAGCTCGTGGATAGTAGGATCTCTCTGGAATGGCGCTGAAATAGGGCCACACTGGAGCATGCCGAGGAGGCGGCGGTGCTGGATATGTGGGCCTGCTAGACTGGCCCCTCACAAACTGACCTCTACCCCTAGCGGGAGCACCACTGAACCCTCTAGAATATTGAATCCGCTTGTCCCTCCTCACTTTCTTTCAGCTCCGCTGACGAACACCCTCGATCCTCCGAGCTATCTCCACAACCAGCTCGTACGAAGTCCCCATATTAACCTCTCGGGCCATAATGGCCTGGATACCAGAGTGCAAACCCGTAACAAACCTCCGCACTCTCTTTGCATCGGTAGGAAGTATCATAAGTGCATGGCGAGACAACTCAGAGAATCTCGCCACACAGTCGGTCACCAGCATTTGGCTCTGCTGGAGCTGCTCGAACTGTAATCACAACTCTTCCCTCTGAGAGGGTGGAATATATCTATCCAAGAAGAGGTGTGTGGACTGATCCCAAGTCAAGGGAGGAGAACCTGCTAGCCTGCAGAGAAGATAGGACTTTCTCTATCTACGGGTCCTGCCCTCCAGCTGAAAGGTGGTAAACTCCACTCCGTGGGACTCCAGTATCCTTATGTTGTGCAGTCTGTCCCTGCAACGATCAATTAAGTCCTAGGGGTCCTCATGTCTCTCACCTCCAAAGACATGAGGATGTAGCCTGGTCCATCTATCCAATAGCTTTTGCGGCTCACTGGCCGCAACTGGTCTAGGCTCAAGTATAGCTGCTGTAACTGGCTAAGCTCCGCCTACGGGTAGTGCACCCAGGGTCTGATATTCGGCAGCTGCATGCCCTGGAGCCTGAGCAGTAGGGGTCTATGCTCTCCCTCACGCCTGAGATGTGGCTGGGTCTGTTGAAAATAAACCAACCTGAGTCATAGAATCCATGAACCGCAGGATACGGCCCATGAACTCCTAAAATCTTGGTGCGGACATGAAATCCACTGGGGCTGGCTCCACTGCAGGCACCTTGCCCTGCTTTTCAATAGAAGGATCCTCCACTGGATCCACTAGTGGCATAACTGGAGAAACTCTAGGATGCCCTCGTCCTCTACCACGAGCTGGAGCCCTCCCCTCGGCCTCTGCCTCGGCCTCTAGCAACAGGGGGAGCATCTCTTCCTTGGTCGGGTACATCTGCCGCGCGTGTTCCCACCATCTGTGAGAGAATAAGAGAAAGAAACTTAGAATAACATAAACTGCACAATAGGAGATGAAGAAAGAGTAGTTTCCTAATACCCTATAGCCTTTCGAAGATAAATACGGATGTCGTCGCACCGATCTGCAAGACTCTATTAGGCCTGCTCATAACTTGTGAGACTTACGTGAACCTAGTGCTCTGATACCATGTTGTCATGACCCAATTTCTCCTATAGGCCGTGATGGTGCCCAACATCACCGCTAGGCAAGCCAACGCGTGAACTAGGCATGTATTTATTCTTTTTAATAATTTAAAGTAGTTGATTTGTATTTATTAAGCAAATGAGAAGTGGAAGATTTAATAAAGTAAGCGTAAGCTTATAAAGGAGCAAGTACAGTGATATAAATACCCAAAAAAAAACCCATCAAATGTCTACTAGCATATTTTCAAGACCCGGTGTCACAAGTGTATGAGCGACTAGTAGAATATACAAAACACTAAGCTACTGTCAGAAATAGAGTAGACAGAAAATAAATATGGAAGAGAGACTCCGGGTGCTGCAGAATGGACTCAGAATGCAGCTCACCACTAAGCCTCGGGGTAACGGGGGTGCGCGCTTGACTGACTGCTAGCTGCACCTGCCTCAGATTCTGTACGATTAGTGCAGAAGTGTAGCGTGAGTACACAAACAACATGTACCTAGTAAGTATCCGGTCTAACCTCGAAGAAGTAGTGACGAGGGGTCGACATTGATACTTACTATGGGCCAACAATAAAATACATGAATTTTAAATAGGCATGAGATATGTGATAATAATAATAACACATTAGCAAATAAATGATTCTTTAGCTGATAATAAATACCAAAAAAATCTTCAACTAACACATACTAACTATAGATAAAATTCGAGCCAATAAATAAGTTATAACCCCTCAATTCATAAAAGTAATATCAAGTGTATTTGGGCTCCAAGCATTAACACGCACGATTTATGCCTAGGGTCCGATCCAGAATAATGTATGCACTGCCGAGGATCGAGCGGCATGAACCATAGATGCATCTATTATACTGCTGAGGCGTTTGGCCCGCTCCACAAGAAGAGAGAATAGTCTATGAACATCCAATTTAAAAGCTATTAGAACATCCCCCAGAAATGGCCAGATATAATCTGTATGATGGAACAATACACTCCCACCTTGAAATACACTAAGGTGATTTAGGAATTCCCCAAACAAGGGAGGATCAAAGTCAACACAGATGGAACCTCCAGGGGCAACCCAGGTAAAAGCTCCATTAGCTTTGTTATGAGGAATGAGGAGGGAGATGTAATACATGCCTACAGTAAGGAGATCAAAGAAAGCACAAACACTGAAGCTGAGGCACAGGCAATGGTGGAAGCCTTGAGATTCTGTATCCATAATGATCATTTCCTAATTGACCTTCATACTGACTCTATGATGTTAATGAAGAGCATAAAGGGAGAATGGATAGTACCTTGGTCCATACAGGAAACTGTTGCAGAAATCAAGGAATTGATGACAAGATGCAATGCAACAATTGAGCACACATTTAGGGAAGACAACAAATTGGCAGACCATATTGCAAACTATGCCCTGGATTTTGGTCCTATTGATTGCCAGTGCTTTGGTGAACTAGACACACAAAGTAGAAGGCTGGTTAATAGTGATAAAAGTCAATGCCCTTATCTGAGAATAAAGGTGGTAGCAAACAGAGGGAATTAAACCAACCAAGAAGAAAGGAGATAAGTGGTATAATGAAGTATTCTACAGAGAAGGCTGCAGGATCTTTAATACATACCTCAAGAAGTCCACAATGGATCTTTACTGTAAACTTGGGATCAAACAATGATCTCAACAATTTTCTAACATTTTTGTTAATGTTACAGGTACAATGGAGGGCAAAGCAAAATATCAGCAAGAAGCCTAGTGAAGACCATAAGGATGCAGGAATTCATTCTTTGCTGTATGAAGGCACATTGGGATGCCACTGTACTAAGGAGGAAATGGAGCATTGGATTCATGCTAACAAGATATATTGTTTTGCAGGAAATCTTGAAGACCTGAGTTGTCATCAACAGAAAATCAATATCAGTACATTGAGTTCAATCAACAAACATCCACATGGAATACAAATCACTGAATGGATCCAATCTACCATTGAAAAAGCAATGGGGAGAAACACTCTTTTCACTCCTCTTTTAACTAGTACACTGGTTTCCAATCACCCTAAGCATTGTCAGCAAATGCACAGTCACAAACAACAAATGGATCACAGCAACAACAGCACCTTCTCCAAATTTCTGCTGCAGCTCACAACCATAGCAGCAGCAGAAGAAATTCACACAAAGACACAATATCATTCCTGGGAGTAGTTCACTGCCAGTACTCAACTCTGGCTCTGCATTGCCACAGCAGGAACATAATAGCAGAAGAGAATGTTTCAAATACATAGCAATCATTCAAAACAGCATCCACAACTCATCTTTCTACTCACTCAGATACTTCCTTGGGGCCGGACTATTGCTAAAGAAGCAAACCCACTACTACACTGGCTTTTAGGCTGGACCCTCAAGATACACTCTTCAACAGCAACACAACAGCAGCAAAAACAAAGATACAGCAGTTACACAGGGCAGCATCAACAACACAGGGCTATATCCATCATGATACACTCCTGGAATCAGTATACCACAGCAGAAGCCATGTATAGCATCTCCATTACTGCTATGGCATTTTGTCTGAACACCAAGCAATCCAACAACAAATACCTACACCAGCAGCAGCAAGATACTTCTGAACTCAACAAATACCACATCACAGCAGATAACTCGATATGGTCCAGGTTATTGGTGCAATTGCAAAGTGTGGTATTAGCACTAATGGTGCTCAATCTCTTGCAATTATAACAATCACCATGGATCTTTCCAATAACAATACACCAATGGAACTTAAACAACACGCAAAGACACATAAACAACAAGGTGAACTTTCTGAGCCAACAACAAGTATATGCCACAGAAGCACATCCACAGAAGCCATGCAGAATCAATATAGAAGAGCACAGAACCAAAAAGCAGCAAAATAGCAGCAACACAAGCACCATCTCCTACACTAAACTCAGCATCTCACTCATCACTGTAAAATGCTTGAAATGGTCCAGATCATTGATGCAGTTGCAAGGTGTGGTATTAGCACCTCTAGTGCTCAATCTCTTGCAACTACAACAATCATCGTGGACACCCCTAGCCATATTGCAACACCGGATACTAGACTTGACTCAGCAGCATAGCAGCAACATACTAAGCCAACATACATCACAGGACACAGAAGCAACAACAAACCATCCTCAGAAGCTGCAGTCACATAAGACCAGCAGAAAAGCAATCAATTTAAAGGTTGAAACAAGTGCAGATAGCAGCTCCCAAAGGAACTCCAAACCAAGCAAGCTACCCAAAAGAAGACACAAGCCACACACATACACTCTACAGCAGCAGCCTCATCACATATTTAACAAAAGTACTCCACTTTTTGCTCATCTACCAGCAAAATTCTCCAATTCAAACAGCCACATTCAATCTGGCTTTTCTTTTCAAGGACAAAGCAATATTGAAGATATCTTGCACTCTTTTGCTACTCTTTTGAGATCTCTAGAAATCACTTTTAGCTACCAGATGTAGATACAAGGGATTACACCCCTAAATCACAGAATAGAAGAAAGGACACATGTACTTTTTTATATAGCTGACCTAGATCAATTACACTCTATTTTTGTAAAGGCGATTGTCTATCACTATAAAACAGGCAATCGCCACATCACCATAGGTTTAACACCTTATCACATTTTAGTCATGCTTAGTTATCACTCTAGGATAACCAAGTATACATCTACTCTTTTGCTGGAGGTAAGGTTTATGTCCCCCTCCTTTTTTGTACTTTGCTTCTATTAATAAAATTTTATATTTACCAAAAAAAAAAAGCTATTAGAAGACTAATACCCACGGAAGCACAATTTCCATTAACGGTCAAGTAACCCGCCAAAACTCAAAGTAAGTGAAATTCGGTCCTTGCGAATCCTTTATCAAGTTTCAATATAATTTAGGCACTTAAATTAACAAGTAGAGTGCAAACAATACAAGTATTTCATGATTTGGGTCCTAAACTACCTGGACTTAAGCATAATTAGTAGATACGCACGGAGTCTCGTCACCTCGTGCGTGCGTAGCCCCCACAATTAGAAGCAAATAGTAATTTAAAATACCTATGGAGTAAATTCCCTCTTACAAGGTTGGGAAAGAGACTTACCTCGTCTCAAAGTTCACTTTCCGGCCCACAAATTCACTCAAAGGCCTCAACTTGGTGCCCAACAATCCGAAGCTAGCCAAATATTATTTAAATTAATCAATATACACTCAAAAGTTAATAATTTAGCTATTAGAGTAATTACCCAACCCAAATTGAAAAATTCCTAAAATTCACCCCGGGCCCATGTACCCGGATTCCAAAAATATTTGAAGATAAATGTTACCCATAACCTCACGAACTCAAATATATAATTTTCACCCAATTCCATAATCATTTTCGTGGTTAAATCTCATTTTTTTTATTTTCAACTAAACCCACAATTTCTACATTTTATGTGCTAAGAATCTACCCAAAAAGCATGTATTAAACTCATCCTATATAGAAATTACTTACCTCAAAGTGCTAGGTGAAAACCCCTCTTAAAGAGCTCCAAAATCTCCCAAGAGATGAAAGAAATGAGCCAAAATAACCTAAGTCCCGATATAAATGCACTTCACTGCCTCCCAGCGGTTCTAAAACTGTTGACCAAAGTCAAACTTAATCCTTTTAAGCCAATATTAAGGAACTAAATATTCCGGTTTCAACCCGAATCCTTCCAAACCCGAACTAACTATCCCCGCAAGTCATAAAATAGTAAAAGCACATACAGGGAGTCTTATTTTGGGGAACGGGGATCTAGAAAGCAAAACGACCGGTCGGGTTGTTACAATATGTATCTCTTAAATTTGGCTTTTTCCCTATACTGCTTTCACTTCTCTTTTCTTTTTTCACTCAAAGCAACTCTTGATCATTAATATTTAGATTTATTCATAAACCTTAATAGTCACAATCCTTGGTGATAAGAATACGGAGTTAGAAAAAAGAAAAGGAAAGTGAAGGACCAAATCTAGGAATAATAGGAATTGATTAGTAGGAAGAAGAAAAAAGAAAATAATTTAAGAAACCTAAAACCCACAAGATAAGGAAAGAAATTACTGTAATCTTCAAGAACTAGGATCTCCTCTTCTTATTTCCCTTTTTTGATTTGGAAACCAAATATTAATTAAATTCTGAAAACAATAATGAACAATAATACTTTTTTTTGGTTGATTTTCGTTTTTTTTTTTTGTGTTTTTTCTAGTTTTTTGTTTTTTTTCTTGGTTTTATGTTGGCTCAAGAACCTCCCTATATTATCAAGATTAAAATCTTGATTAGCCTATGCTCTAATACCACTTGATAACAACACAATAAGTGTCACGACCCAAAATTCACTATAGGCCGTGATGGCGCCCAACATCGTTGTTAGACAAGCCAACACTTAATTATTCATTTTATCATTTTTAAAATCATAAATCTTTATTGCATAACGAGGTTAGTGCATTAAAATAAATTGTAGTTACGTACAGTTTCGTTAAAATAATAAGTGAAAGTGAGTCAGTGTAAAACAATCCATAAGAATTCTAAAACACCCCTAAAACCCGGTGTTACAAGTGCATGAGCATTTACTAAGGAGTACAATAATAATACGATCTCTGTCCCGAATGTAAATAAGGCATAATAACGTAAATGGTATGATAGAGACTCCGTTGGCTGCGATACATAGCCTGGAATGCATCTCAACATAAACTCTCCTCAGCAGCTGCGCCCACACGCCAAAATATTACATGATAAGGTCCTAAGTTTACCCGAACGTAAACATGCTTTAGCTACGTATGGACTCTCTTCACCTCGTGCATACGTAGCACCCACAACTATTAGCACATAATAATTACATCACCTAGGGATAGTTTCCCCCTCACAAAGTTAGACATGAGACTTACCTCACTCCGAAGTTCCATAACTGGCTCCAACACCATTCTAACACTCAACTCTAAGCCAAACATTCCGAAACTAATCAAAAAATCACGGAAGCCAATAAAAATATACTCCAACATTATAATTAATTACTTCATAACACTTCCCAACTCCGCTCGAAAAGTCAATAAGGTCAACCCTTGGGCCCACGTGCCCGGATTTTGAAATTTTTTGAACACATACATAATTGTTTTTTGGCTAAATATAAATTTTATTAATAGAAGCAAAGTACAAAAGTGGAGGGGGACATAAATATTACCTCCAATAAAAGAGTAAGTGTACACTTAGGTATCCTAAAGTGATAACTAAGTAAACCTAAAATGTGGTAAGGTGTTAGACCTATGGTGATGTGGCGATTGTCTATTTTATAGTGATATACAATCGCATTTACAAAAACAGAGTGTGATTGATCTCGGTCAGCTATAGAAAAAAGTACATGTATCCCTGCTTCTATTATGTGATTTAGGGATGTGATCCCTTGTATGTACATCTGGTATCTAAAAGTGGTTTCTAGAATTCTCAAAAGAGTAGAAAAAGAGTGCGAGCTATCTTCAATTTTGCTTTATCCTTGAAAGGAAAAGCCAAGTTGAAGATGGCTATTTGAGATGGAGAACAGTGTTTTTTTTTGCTGGTGGATGAGCAAAGTGCTGAGTACTTCTGTTGACTGTGCGCTGAGGCTGTATGTGTGTTTCCTGTGTCTTCTTTTGGGTAGTCTGCTTGGCTTGGTGTTCTTTTGGGAGCTGTTGTCTTCTCTTGTTTCAGCCTCTAGGTTTATGACTGCTTTTCTGTTGGCCCTGTGTGACTGCTGCTTCTAATGGTGGTTTGTTGTTGCTTCTATGTCCTGTGATGTATGCTGGCTTAGTATGTTGCTGCTATGCTGCTGAGTGAGGTCTAGCATCCGGTGTTGTAATGTGGCTAGAGATCTCCATGATGATTGCTGTAGTTGCAAGAGATTGAGCACCAAAGGTGATAGTACCATACCTCACATACATAATTTATTCCCAATTCCGTGTCCAATTTCATGGTCAAAACCCAAAATACCAAATTCTAGGTTGTCTCTTAAAATCCCACAATTTCCATAATTTTTCTTGTATTTGCAAGCCCAAATTCATATATTTAACTCACAACTTGTAAAAATCACTTACCTCATGGTTGACGATGAAAAAGGCGCTCCAAAATTGCTCAAAGGCCGGCTCCCATGGAAGAAATAAAATGAAAATGAGCCAAACTCGCGTACTTAAACAAGCGCTCTGCCTAGCGATCATCACACCTACGACCACTTGACCGTTTCTGCAGTTCCGCAGGTCAAAAATTCCGCTTCTGCGGCTCTCCTAAGGCCTCCCACATCCGCATCTGCGGACACAAACTCGCACCTGTGCGCGTCCCTCTGCTTTTGCGGAGATACCCCAGCTGCCTGCTTCCGCTTCCGCGATCACGCAGGTGCGAAAAATATCTTTGCACCTGCGACCTTTGTCCAGCCCTGCCCAGGTCGCTTTTATGAGCCACTGCCTCGCTCCTGCAGTACCGCATCTGCGGTCCTTCCTGCGCAGGTATGAAAACACCAGCATCCAGAACATCTAATTTTTCCTTAAGTCGAAAATCCAATCCATTGACCACCCGAAATCCACCCGAGGCCCCCAGACCTCAACCAACATACCAACGCGTCCCCAATAAGGATACGAACTTAGTCAAAGCCTCAAATCACACTAAATAACATCAAAACTATGAATCAACGGCCAAAACCTTTCTTTCAACTTTTCAACTTTCAAACTTCGCCGAACGCGTCCGAATTACAATTAAGCATTCCGGAATGACGCCAAACTTATCGCACAAATCACAAATCACGATACGAACCTATTCTAAGGCTCGGAACTCCAAATGGACATCGATAACATCAAAACCCACTTCAAACCAAACCTATGAAATTCCAGAACTTCCAAAATGCCAACTTTCCATAATAAGCGTTGAAATGCTTCCGGACCACCCGATACTCAACCCGAACATACACCCAAGTCTGAAATCATCAAACAAACCTATTGGAACCTTCAAATCCCGATTCCGAGGTCGTTTGCTCAAAAGTCAAGCCTTAGCCAATTCTTCCAACTTAAAGCTTTCGAAATTTGAATTTTTCTTCCGAATCAACTCTGAACTTCCAAAATTCCAATTATGACCACACGTAGAAGTCATAATACATGAAGTGGAGCTACACGAGGACTCAAACCGCCGAACAACGCTCTAGAGTTCAAAATGACCGGTCAGGTCATTACATTCTCCCCCACTTAAACATACGTTCGTCCTCGAACGTACTAAGAACTGCTCCGGAGTTGCCCCAAAATCACTGTTCAACACTTCGTGCACCTATCTTTGCCACCACAACCCATATGAACACACTTGCTTGAGCGAGACTTAAAATAATTCCTGCTACCTTAGTCCAAAATCCTTGGAATCACATTCTAACATCCAAAATTCTTTACGAGGTCTGATTCTAACATACGAACACTGTATAAATCCATACACACTGCACCCAACATGACCATGCCCCTCCGCTGAAATCACACCATGCACCACATAAGTCGCCTGACCATAATAACATCCTCTGACAACAATAGCTGCAATTCCACAAATCTGATGCCCACAATACGCCTAATAACACATGTAAGCCCTGTTCCAACTCTCGCAATACTGCCACGATGAAAGAGATGTGTAGAAACTCATAACCACCTAACCAAATCAATAAATCATGGAGTCTCTCCTCCGGACAAGAACCATTACCTCATTCTTATTTGAATAACGATATTTTCTCTTTAATATACCCTACATAACTCTGATCGCACTAATCCCAGGTCCAATAACCTCGTCTTACCCAGCACAAGCTACTCAGGTAATAAGCCATCTCAAGCACTGCCAAAAACCTCATTTGACACCATCAATGCGCCAATCAGCTACAAACTCGAATGTGACTCATAAGGAAGAACGAATTTCGATAAGGAACTACCCAGCCGCATAACGAATAAAATAGCCGAAAAGATGCTATGAACCTTTCTTAGAGAATGAAAAACAAAATACACAGAAATAAGTATAGGGAACCGTACTCAACATCTCACTGTTGCGGCATGCAATCCGATCCACACATAATACCATTGCTGCGTGCAACCCGATCCAAACAACATGCCCGTGGCGGCGTGCCACCCGACGCACACATAACAATCTATAAGGAAATACCTACCGAGCCAGAATGCTCATACTAACAAAATGCCCGAATATGGACCACAAGCACGCCAAGTGCATAATACAATCCCTGGGGAGACAGATAGTGTCATACGCTACAAAACACAAGCACAACTAAGGTGCAATAAATGACCTGCATCTCAAGAGCCACCTTGCTCATATAACACCACAAGCTACACGGGATCACAACACATGTGCAAATAATCAAGCCATCTCACAACCCACCTGGCACAATAGAGAATTACATGGAATAGCTGACGATGGGAATAACATCCAACATCCAAAGACTTCTACGTAAGCAATGCTATGCCGAATGAACGGATCTGACTTGACGTAGAGCACACATTCACATTAGACCCACCAACGGGCCTCAAGCTGATTCTGATCATACCATACTGGGCCACAACCTTCCAAGGATCCACAATGGCACTATTCATGACACACACGAGCAGCCATCCAATTGGGAACAAACCCCCACAGTCCACAACCAAGGAATAGAGCGCCTTTCAGGCATAAACTCTCACACTAGCGATAGTACCATGATCTCTATACTCGGTTTCAACCCTTAACAATCAAGTGATTAACATGTTACACTTATACGGTCTTCCCGTGGGCTACACTCCCACGACCTTCCGCACCAAGTAGCATAGTCTGCACATCTACACCTCCAACTGTACAAATTCTGTAGTGCAAATCAAGAATCCGTAAATCAATATACGATGCCTCTCACTCAGGGCACCATTCTCAGGAGACACTAAGATAGTGCCAACTTCCTCTAAACATCTGAAATTTTCCCTGCTCATCCGAGCTCATGACAGTCTTATCAACACCGAGCCGCAACCTTAATCCTTAACTCCCAATTCCCATGCCGCGCACTGCACTTATCATGCCGCTATGCGAGAGTACAAGAATTTCATCATAACTCCTGAACCACCAATAGAATAAATACTTCATCGTCTAGAAACCCTTTCACTCCACACATTTCAGAGGAACTATGGCAACACACAATCAATTTCCCATAACCGCAGAAAATACAAACTTGAAGTTTTGGTCTAAATCGACATAACTCTTCCGAGATCCATCTACACATAGCAATGCGATTATAATCAAATACCTCTAAATCAATCAAATCACAGTGACTTTCAAGCCCGCACGTACAACCACGAATCACCTGTATAGCTTACATACCAAAAGAACTGATTATTGCCACAATCATGCTGATTCAAACCATTAATAACCGATCCAACTTCTTTCAATTTACTCTTGACTTGCCTTAGAAATAATAATAGCTCCATTCAAAACATAACGAACCCAATCATCACTCATCCCAAATGAACCGAACCACGAGACCACATCGTCTCAATACTCATGAACCATCTCATACCCTCCTTATGCGCACAATAGCATCTCCAACTGGTATACCCATTCTGAAAGATCTTCTACGAGTCAGAAGTAGTTTCTCCCATTCCTCCAACATTACCCCGCAAATCCAATGATAACATAGGAATTTCCCGAAGTATCCCTCACACCCTGCTACAAAATCCCGGTCTTCAGTCACATAATGGACCCCAAAAATCCTTAGATGTTGCACCTCAAATTTTGAACCCACCAGGACCGTTGTTGAGATTCACCCACTCTGATCTGGTCTTGAATACAACCAAACTCCAATGCTCTGCTAGCACATGAACACCCTCTCAAAGAAGCAACCGACTGAATTCTTTTCCTTGTACATCACATCCACAAGAAGCATAAACTCTGAGTCTTCCCAAAACCTGCACACAAACTGATAAGGAAAAATATAACACACATTTATCAAGTTCTTGCTCGAATTGCCCCTGATATTTTGTTTCCTTAGTCATAATAACCCACTAATGCACCGATAACCAGAATGCGCACAAGCAGACAACCACGCAATCTAATAGTAGATAGTGGGCTCCCCCACTTAGATTTAAGCTACAATTACATAAACCTAGAACCCACAAAGATTCCTCCTTCTTAATTACCATGATCTCACACCTTTAACCCGCCACATTTCTCGAAATCTTTTGTTAAGCTTTTCATGAACATTCCGAATTATCAGCCATAATCGCATATTCGACCTTTTGTCGGTTAGTAAGTAGAACTCTTCGTAGAAACTTCATCAACATTATGCAACCGCTAACCTGCTCACAGGAGATACCCCACCTGTGGAATTCCATGCCGACATCTTCCAATGACGCTGCACTGGGTACAACTACCACGCACTTAGTAAACCCTCCTGAGCTCATGCTTGTCCACACGCTGTACAAGTCTGTTCCTTCCCCATTGACATCAACTGAAAGTATGACATACATTCCAAACTCGAAGTCATGTTGCATTCCAAAAACGATAGTCGAATTTCCACACCCCTCTTCATTTCAAGCAAACTCCTCTCTGCCATATTCAATCTTTCTCAGTACAGTAGCCACTATCCCAAATAAAATCCGTAGACCTACTCACTTTCACCATGATTTCCAAATTGTTCTAAACTTTCTCAAGTCATTTGGTTATCCTGCCATAGAATCCATATGCTACTGTGTTCACTCCCACTTCGGGTATACCATCTCCTTTGAAAACCTTCTCGACCTCTGCTTTTCATACTTGACCTGCTAACAATTCGACCACCGCGAGACACTTCTCGCCATGTCCTTCCTCATCTTTCGCTACCCAAATGTTGCATCAAATCAAAATCCATCTCTGTAGCACCTCAACCAATAAATTGCTACCAACTTTAAGCCTCCCCAAAGATCATCTTGCTCGAGCCATCAACATTTGAAACACCGATTCGATTCTGAAACCGCTACATACCGCAATTTCTGACAATCGCTTCTTAGACACTATTTCACTACACCCTGCCCCAAAGGAAAATCAAAGAAGACCATAACATCGGAAAACCTTAATGCGTTCAAACAAGGACAACGACACCATCTCACAAATGAAAATTCCACCACGCTCGAAAATATCAGGCCTCGTTACTCCATCAACCAAAGCCTAAACATCCATAGTCCGATTGCCTTTCCTTCGCTGGAATTAAATGCCAAACTTCTAAACTATGAACTGAAAAATCCTCCTTTCGAGTCATTCACTGCCGCGATCCATAAATAAGCACCCTACTATTTACATCAACACTGTGCGATAACCACTCATGATCATAACAATCTGTGCATAGCCTCAAAACCATAGGCAATATTGATGCAGGGCTGAAATGACAGAACACCCTTCCACAGGATGATGATAATAGCTCGCTCGAATATGCAGGGAGATACATCATGTGCTACATCTATAGTACCACTGCAACCTTCCGATGCCACATTGATAACAAGCGCTCAACATCGTGTAAGAGTGAGTAGGAAGGATATGAAGGCAAAAGTCTCGATAGGGTCAAATTGTACGACGAGGAATAAAGAAGGGAAGTGCTCCTAACAGACCTGTAGCCTCTCAAAGATAAGTACAGACATCTCCGTACTGATCCGCAAGACTCTACTAGACTCGCTCATGACTCATGAGACCCAAGTGAACCTAGAGCTCTGATACCAAGATGTCACGACCCAAAATCCACTATAGATCGTGATGGCGCCCAATATCACCGTTAGGCAAGCCAACACTTAATTATTCATTTTATCATTTTTAAAATCATAAACCTTTCTTGGATAACGAGGTTAGTGCATTAAAATAAATCGTAGCTACGTACAGTTTCGTTAAAATAATAAGTAAAAGTGAATCAGTGTAAAACAATCCATAATAAATTCTAGAACACCCCCAAAACCCGGTGTCACAAGTGCATGAGAATTTACTAAGGAGCACAATAATAATATGACCTCTGTCCGGAATGTAAATAAGACAAGATAAAGTAAATGGTACAGTGGACACTCTGTGGGCTGCGATACGTAGCCTGGATTGCATCTCATCATAAAGTCTCCTCAGCAGCTGCGCCCACGCGCCAAAATGACCACCAATTGAACCTGTCAGATCTAGCACATTTAGTGCAGAAGTGTAGCATGAGTACGTAAATCAACGCGTACCCAGTAAGTATCTAGCCTAACCCCGAGAAGTAGTAACAAGGGGTCGACATCGACACTTACTAGAGGTCCAACAAAATAATATAGTAAATCATAAGCAGGATTGAAGCACACAACAACAATTGGGTAAATCCGTAAGTTACCTAATCTTCCAAATATTCCTTTAAAAGTATGAATTTCTCAATCTTGTATTCTACCTCAACAGCTCAGATGTATCAAGTACCAGTAATAAACGGATAAGAAATACCATATAAAATGCCAGGCATCAGTGGAAAGACAATCTCGTGAATGTTCAGACTGCCAGTGATATAACGCACGATTATGCCGAGGTCGTTCGGCCTGATCCAGAATAATGTGTACACAGCCGAGGGTCGAGTAGCACGAACCATAGATGCATCTATTATACTGCCGAGGCGTTCGGCCCGCTCCACAAGAAAGGAAGGAAGTTACTGAATTATGAGACACGTACTTACAATATAGTACATGAGCACAAAGTGAATATAATCTTTATCGCTTCTTAAATAACTTGCCAACAACTCAAGGTGATAAGGCTCAGCCTAGTATACATATATTTATTTCTAAATCAATTTCAATTATAAATTCAATTAATTAATCCAGCAGAATGAGTTCAAATAATTCAAATATTACATGATAAGGTCCTAAGTCTACCCGGATATAAACATGCTTTAGCTACGTATGGACTCTCGTCACCTCGTACGTATGTAGCACCCACAACTATTAACACATAACAATTACATCACTTAGGAGGTAGTTTCCTACTCACAAAGCTAGATAGGAGACTTACCTCTCTCCAAAGTTCCATAACTGGCTCCAACGCCACTCTAACACTCAACTCCAAGCCAAACGTTCTGAAACTAGTCAAACAATCACGGAAGCCAATAAAAATATACTCCAACATTATAGTTAATTACTTCATAACACTTCTCAACTCCGCTCGAAAAGTCAATAAAGTCAGCACTCTAGCCCAATGTGCCAAGATTTTGAAATTTTTTGAAGATAAACATTACCCATAAGATTACACACTCACATACATAATTTATTCACAATTGCGTGTCCAATTTCGTGGTCAAAATCCAAAATATCAAATTCTAGGTATTCTCTTAAAATCCCACAATTTTCACAATTTTTCATGTATTTACAAGCCCAAATTCATATATTTAACTCACAACTTATAGAAATCACTCACCTCATGATTGACGATGAAAATGGCGCTCCAAAATCGCTCCAAGGCCGGCTCCCATGGAATAAATGAAATGAAAATGAGCCAGACTCGCGCACTTAAACAAGCCCTCTGCCCAGTGATCACCACACCTGCGGCCACTTGACCGCTTCTGCGGTTCCTCAGGTGCGGCCAACAATTCCGCTTAAGCGGTTCTCCTAAGGCCTCCTACATTCGCATATGTGGACACGAATTCGCACCTGCGAAGGCGCACCTGTGCGCGTCCCTCCGCTTCTATAGAAACGCCCCAGTTGCCCGCTTCCGCTTCTGTGCCTTCAATTCTGCTTCCGCGATCACGCAGGTGCGGAAAACATCTTCGCACCTGTGACCTTAGTCCAGCCCTGCCCATGTCACTTCTGCGAGCCACTGCCTCGGTACTGCGGCACCGTACCTGCGGTTCTTCCTGTGCAGGTGCGAAAACACTAGCATCCAGAACATTCACTTTTTCCTTAAGTCAAAAATCCAATTCGTTGAACACCCAGAATCCACCCGAGGCCCCCCGGACCTCAACCAAATATATCAACACGTCTCCGATAATGATACAAACTTAGTCGAAGCCTCAACTCTCACTAAATAGCATCAAAATTACGAATCAACAGCCAAAAGCTTTCTTTCAACTTTCCAACTTCCAAACTTCGCCGAACGTGTTTGAGTTACACTTAAACATTCTGGAATGATGCCAAACTTTATGCACAAGCCACAAATCATGATACGAACCTATTCCAAGGCTCGGAACTCCAAACGGACATTGATAACATCAAAATCCACTTCAAATCAAACCTATAAAATTCTAAAACTTTCAAAATGCCAACTTTCCATAATAAGTGCTGAAATGCTTTCGGACCACCCGATACTCAACCCGAACATACGCCCAAGTCTGAAATCATCATACCTTAGCCAATTCTATTGGAAACTTCAAATCCCGATTCCGAGGTCGTTTGCTCAAAAGTCAAATCTTAGCCAATTCTTCAAACTTATAGCTTCCGAAATTTAAATTTTTCTTCCGAATCAACTCCGAACTTTTCAAAATCCAATTCTGACCACACGTACAAGTCGTAATGCATGAAGTGGAGCTACCCGATGCGTCAAACCTTCCAACGACGCGCTAGAGTTCAAAATGACCGGTCGGGTCATTATAATAGGGGTCCAAGAACTACTAAAGAAAATAAAAGAACGTGCGGAAGCTAAAAGAAAAAAAATAAAAAAGAAGATGAAATTTAAAGATAGACTGAATTCAAGAAAGAGTTTCTTGAATTCAAGAAGTCTATTCTTGAAGTTGAATCCTAACAATAACAATTAGCTAACGAAGAACTAATTACCTTTGATAGAGAATTTAAAACAAGATATAGATTGTGAAACCCGACCCTTTAGAAGAACAAGAACAACAATAAGCCTAAACTCACCTTTCATGAATATCTAGTAGTGGTCTATGATTTCAATGAATTCATCTTACACCTTAAGTTGAATCTTGAAGGTTGAAGAATAAGTCCAAGAGTAGCCACACACAAGAGTGCAAGAAAAATCTCACAATTTTTATTGATAATAGTCTATAATAATCTATTTCTAAAAATAAAGAAGACATCCCTTATATAGGTAGGAGGGGGTCAATAAATTAAGGCTAAAAAATAAGGAAATAAAGTCCTAAACTACTTTGGACATCAAGTCCAACTACCTTAGGAAAAGGAAAAACACTAGGAAACAAAAACCAAGTCAATCTTGGAAAGAACTCCTACGATCTTAGAAAAAGGAAAACACAACCTTAACTACCTAAGAAAGAAATAAATCTAGTACCAAAATATATGAAAATAAGTTACAACCAATCTAGGATAGGATCTTGAAAGTTTCAAACCAATCTTGGATAGAATCTTGGAAATCTTGAAGGCAACTAGTAAGCAACTTGGTACCAACTTGCACTCAACTTCTAGCACGCCTATTGTACCTTTTTTGGGAAAAAATTAAGTCCTTTTTGTGTTATAAAAATGTGGCTTTATGTAGGACTTATTGGGCTGCAAGTTTGGATACATTTTAAGTGCTAAATAAGTCCAAATGTGGACTGATTAGGACATTCTTCAAAGGATGTCTCTTAGGATCTAATCTTCCTCTTTTGGACATAAATTTAGGCATAAAACAATTGTAACACCTATCCAATTTATATCCTTTATCCTTGAGATCTTCCTCTTAATTAACAACTTCTTTATTTGCACTTGAAGCATAATGACCTTGTTTTGCAACTCTTTAGCTTGATATCTTGTTAAAGGCCTTTTTTGAGATTCTAAAGCTTCATTCTTATCCTTCAATAGTGTTGGGTTTCTTGGGATGCTATTAATAGTTTTTATCTGATGTTACTCTTGAGAGTCATTAGGTAGTTCAAGAATGAAAGACTTATAAATGTAAAATTGTGTTCCATTGAAACTGAATGTGTTCCCAAATATTAGTGTTGGGGGATCACGATTTTTCAGAAATCCTAGTTTTCTAAGAACTAAGGGCTATACATTTAACGGAAAAGGACCAAAGTACCCCTCAATTATAAAAAAATCGAGCAAATCTGTCCGTATTTAAAATTTAGTCCTGAATTTGCCCTTAACATTAGTGGATTGGTTTAGATGTACCCCTCAACTATGAAAAATAAATTTGCCCTTTATTTGATTTTGGTCTCAAATATACCCTTATCATGAGTGGACCGACTCATATTTCCCCATCAAAACAAGCAAAATTTAGTTTATTCGATCAACTCTTTTATTTTACGCTAAAAAATTTAATTTGACTTTTATTTCTAAACCAACGAAAGAGAAATAACAAAAAGAAAGAAAAAAACAACATGTAGAATTTTTTTCCCGAAATACATATCAAAAGCATTCTATTTTTGCTCGAAAGATAACTAATAAGTCATCTCTCTTTTAGTTTTGTTTTTGTGAAGATCTATACACTCTTATAAACGCAATTGCAATTATATGTAGATTTTTAAAGATTATTAATTTTTCTATGAAAAAATAATTGATTTGTAGAATTAGTATTCTATTAAATTGTTATTAAATTTCAGGAAAGTAAACTATATTATATAGTATGAACTATGAGTAAGAAAGACAGTCAGTATTACGAAAAGAATTCATACTTTTAATATAATGTAGATGGATTCAGACCTATTAAGAGCTAATAAGTGGCTACAAACGAAAAAATAAAAGGAAATTAAGCTTATAGCCTGTTTTGCCAAGCTTTTGTAACCCTAGATGCACTTCTTTTTTTCAAAAAAAAAAAATACTTTTTTTTCAAAGTTGAAGTGTTTGGCCAAGCTTTTAAAAGGAAAAAAAGTGATTTTGAGGAGAAGTTGAAGCAGTTTTGGAGAAGCGAGAAAATTAGCTTCTCTTCAAAAGCACTTTTTTGAAAAGCACTTTTGTGAAAAATACACTTAGAAGAAGTTATTAAAAGCTTGGCCAAACACTAATTGCTGCTCATAAGTGCTTTTCAAATTAATTATCCAAACACAAATTATTTCTCAACAAGCTGATTTTTACAGTTTGGCCAAACAGGCTATTAATCTTTTTATATCCACTCGTAGAGCACTAACCTAAGTACCTTTTTGTTTCAGAGATGTAGCTGGATTGAAAGAGCAAATCTGCGGAATAAGTTATATTTATGTGTGCATTTTCTCTACCTTTCGTAAAACTTCTCATGTCCTTTTTGTAGTTTAAGCTAGCTCTTAGGTAGATTGCCTTCTTACGAAGTGCTATATCCTTATAGAAAAATATATTTTAAAATATTCTCTCTTTGGAAATGACATAGACACTAAATTTAGATACTAGCCGCTAGAATCGGATTCCAATAGAAAATTAGTGTACCCTTGTCACGTCCTTAGTCGTTAACTAAGTACACTTGCGGCACTTGACAACTTGCTCACGATATTTCACAACTTGCTCATATTCTTGCTATGCCAAGTCAGCCTTACTACACTCAAGATCGCTAACAAAATCGTAGAAAGAACACAAGAGAATTATTAAAGGAAGCTTTGTATTAGAGAGAACTTGAATTGTTTGCTTGGTGAATTACAAATGGATGGCCCCCTTTATATACTAGCCTCCTAGGGGCTAGAGTGTAAATATTAATTGTTACACAAGTCCTTAATATTTACAAGATAAGGGTTTTCTCTAGAATTCTCTACAAGCCTAGAAGATTCCAAGGACTTTCCTAGAAAATCCATAGGGATCTTGGGTCTTCCAAAGGAAATGTCTATACTTTTCTAGAATCTTATCACAAATGCTAGCCTTCCTCCTATGTAAGCTTCCACATGACTTTAATATATGCCAAATGGCAACTATGTGGCATGATGACATGGCGGGTCATCACACTTTCCCCCACCTAATGTTGCGACGACCGCGGCGCAATGCTGCTACATAAACTCTCGGATGTTAGCTTTGAATTGACATAAGTCTTCATATCGTTCCAATGTGGCCTCCTCCGGTGATTGCCCCTTCCAATGGACGAGGAACATAGCAGTGGCTTTTTGCCCTTGTTTTCGCCTGGCCTGGTAATCCATGATAGCCTCAATTTCCCTACCATGTGAGGAGGTGATAGTCATAGGTGCTCGACTTGATTGGCCCCTACTCGGGTCATCCTTATCTTCATGATATGGCTTAAGCATGCTGGCATGGAAGATGGGGTAGATCTTAAGATACGATGGCATGTCAATCTTGTATGAGATATTGCCTACCTTAGCGACGATCTTAAATGGCCCCTCATACTTGCGAATCAGATTCTGATGCATGCCCTAAACTGTCTTGGGTTAAACTTTACCATGACCATGTCCCCAACTCTATAGTCCGTGGGACGTCGCTTACGGTCCGCAAACTTCTTCATCTTCTTAGCTGCCCTATCCAAGTAGGACTTAGCAGTGTCAAGCTGCTCCTCCCATCCTTTACCATATGATAAGCCCCCAAACTCTTTCCCTCGAACGCGGCTGGTAATGAATGTGGAGTTTGTGGTTGTTGGCCTGTGGCTAGCTCAAATGGTGTCCACCCTGTGGACTCACTCCGCTGCAAGTTATAAGAGAATTGGGCGATGTCTAGGAGCCTTGCCCAATCTTTCTGATGCATGCTTACATAATGCCTCAAGTAGCATTCTAGTAAGGCATTGACCCGTTCTGTTTGTCCATCCATCTGTGGGTGGAAACTAGTGGAAAAGTGCAGTTCCGTGCCAAGTATGCCGAATAACTCTCTCTAAAAGTTTCCAGTAAAACGGGGGTCTCGATCACTAATAATATGCCTTGGTAAGCCCCAATACTTCACCACGTTCTTAAAGAATAGTTTGGCGGCTTCGTTGGCAGTGCAACCTGGTGAAGCGGGCATAAAGGTGGCATATTTGGAAAATCTATCCACCACTACCATAATAGTACCATAACCGTCGGACTTTGGTAGGCAAGTGATAAAGTCCATAGTCACGCTCTCCCATGGACGTTCTGCAACTGGTAGTGGCTCCAAAAGTCCTTCGGGTTTTTGTTGCTCAACCTTGTCCTGTTGACAGACAAGACAAGTCTGCACATAACACTCTATGTCATCTCGCATGCGTGGCCAATAGTAGACTAACTCAACCAAGGCCCTAGTGCTACGTTGGCCTGGATGACTAGCCTACATTGTGTCATGACTCTCCCTTATGATCTGCCGTCTAATATCTCCAAACTTAGGCGCGTAAACCCGCCGACCTGTGGTAAGCAGTAGGCCGTTTCGACCCAAAAACGTCTCGTATTTCCCTGGTTGGCTAACTCGATAAGTTGTTTGGCTGCTGGATCATGCTGCATTCCTTCTTTTATAGCCTCACGAATGTCCCATCTTGTTGAAGTGATTGCAGCAAGTTCGGCTTTTCGGCTTAAGGCATTGGCTACACCGTTACCTTTGCCCGGCTTATACTCCAACACATAATCAAATTCAGCTAAGAAATCCTGCCACCTAGCCTGTTTTGGTGTGAGCTTCTTCTGCATCTGAAAGTAGCTAGTAGCTACATTGTCGGTCTTGACCACGAACCTCGACCCGAGCAAATAATGTCGCCATGTACGAAGGCAATGCACAATGGCAGTCATCTCCTTCTCTTGCACCGTGTAACGCTGCTCCGTTTCATTTAACTTGCAGCTCTCAAATGCTATGGGATGCTTATCCTGCATCGAGACGCCCCCAATGGCAAGATCTGAGGCATCTGTATGCACCTCAAATGTCTTGGAAAAGTCAGGTAATGCCAAGACTGGCTCCTCTATTACAGCTGCCTTAAGGCCTTCAAACACCTTTTAACAATGCTCCGTCCAGACCCATGGCTTGTATTCTTTAGCAATTCAGTCAATGGTGCGGCTTTTGTTGAGTAGCCACTGATGAACCGACGATAGTAGTTAACAAGGCCAAGGAAGGATCTCAACTCAGTTACCTTTATAGGTGCCTCCCACTCCTGGATAGCACGTACCTTAGCCTCATCCATGCATAGCTCGCCATTGCTAATAACATGGCCTAAGAAGTGCACCTTTGTCTGTGCAAACTCGCATTTCTCCCTCTTGATGTATAGCTCGTTCTCCCGCAAGACTTGGAAAACCTTTCTTAAGTGCTCCATGTGCTCCTCCAAGGTGTTTCTATAGATGACTATGTCGTCTAGGTAGACTACCACGAACCGATCAAGGTAGGGATGGAAAATCTTGTTCATAAGAGTGCAAAATGTGGCCGGTGCATTGGTTAAGACGAAAGACTCAAAAGCTCCATATCTCGTCACACATGCTGTCTTCGGCTCATCCCCTTCTGCAATGCGAACCTGGTAGTAGCCCTTGTGAAGATCCACCTTGGTAAAGTACTTGGCTTGCGCAAGTCTATCGAACAAGTCAGCAATGAGCGGGATCGGGTACTTATTCTTCACTGTGACCTTATTAAGTGCTCGGTAGTCTATGCACAAGCGCATCGATCCATCCTTCTTCTTTTGGAACAATACTGGTGCCCCGAAAGGTGCCTTTGATGGGCGAATGTGACCAGCATCTAGCAACTCTTTCAATTGTTTCCTGAGCTCCTCTAGCTCGGGCGGTGCCATACGTATGGGGCAAATGCGGGTGGCTTAGCCCCTGGCTCCAACTCAATCTTGTGATCCACCTTTCGCCTAGTAGGCAAGTTCTTAGGCAACTCCTTGGGCATGACATCTTTGTTTTCCTCAAGCAACTTCTCTATGCAGGGCAGCAATATCTCTTGAAATCTCTTGTCTTCCTCCAGACTTGCGATGGTTGCCACAAACGTCGGCTCCCCTTTCTTGATCCCCTTGACAACCTGTATGGTTGAAAGTTGCGCTTGGATCTGTCCGTGTGGCATAGTCATTGTAGGTACCATACAAGATCCTTCTCGCTCCATAACTAAGAGAAGTTGGAGGTAGGGGTCGATCAAAGTATGACAATGTCTAAAGAACTCTTGACCCAATATGATGTCAAAGATATCCATAGTGTTTACGGTGAAGTTTGTCATACCTTTCCAAGTTCCCAATTTGACACCAACTCCATTAGCTACCCCATGAGAATTCTGTACCTCGGCATTTACGGTCTTGACGCGAGAGTTGGTTGGAGCAAGCTTCAATTCTAGTCTCTTCGTGGCAACCTCAGTCACAAAATTATGAGTTGCTCCAGTATCCACCATTGCACGAGCAGGATTGTTGTTGATGGTGAGATCCACGTACTGATTGCCATTCTCGGTAGGTTGGATAGATTGCTTCGTGACAGCACCCGCATAATCCGATCATACCCAACTGTGCGGTTCCCGAACTCTCTCCCTGCGGCTACTCCTTCTGTTCACGGACCATGGCACCGAGGCTCTTTAGGTCGGGACAATTCCTGAAGTTGTTCGGCCCTCCATATATGTAACATCCCTTCTTCTCGGCCTGCGACTTCTTCTCGGTGTAGCCGGAACGGCCACTCGACTTTTTGGAATCTTGAGTCTTGTAGTATTGTTGTTGTATCTCCTTGCCTTTGCAGCGGTCTCCCCCACCTTTGACATTCTTAAACTTTGATTCTTTGCTTTTGCCTTTGTCGTGCTTGTCATGCCTGAAATCCATCAATGATTCGGCCTCCACTATGGCTTGGTCTATATCTGTGACTTGCCGGCGTTACAACTCCTGCTTAGCCCAATTTTGTAACCCGTCCATGAAGTGGAACAACAAGTCATCATTGGTCAGGTTGGGAATTTGAAGCATAAGGGTAATGAACTCCTTGACATAGACGCGTATACTCCCTGTTTGCTTCAACTCCCTGAGCTTGTGCCTTGCCTCGTACAAGACATTGTTTGGAAAAAACTGTCGCTTAAACTCGGCTTTGAACTGATCCCATGTGCTAATAGTACATAGACCTTTATCCACGTCGGCCATCTTCCTTCTCCACCATAGCATGGCAGTCTCTGAGAGGTACAACACTGCAGTGTTGATCATGGCCTCGTCGTCCCTCACTTTGCCGTGCCTGAAGTAGTTCTCCAAGTGCCAAAGGAAGTTTTCCATTTCTTGTGCATCACGAACACCTTTGAACACCGGGGGTTTGGGGGCCTCGATCTTGGCCTCCCTCGTCATCACAACATTGCTGGCTGCCTCGGTCACACTAGCACTAACATGCTCCTCGAGTAACTCTATCTTTGCCTTCACAGCATCGATAGTACTCAAAGCCTCCATGAGTCTGCACTCTAAGGCAGTGATGGTTTGCCTTAGTTCCATCTCGGTCTGTGTACATCCCTCCAAGTCATTTCGGATACTCTCAATCTCTTCAAGAGTGTGCCCCTCAAGAACGCTAAGGGTCCCTTCCACCTTTCCCAAGCGTCGGCCAAAGATCTCCACGGCGTCCATCCCTGCGTTCATCTTCATCACCCACTTTTTACTAAGCGAGACGTCCTCGGGCAGGACCTCCACTTCATCCTCGCTCGCCTTAGTGGCAGATGGTTCTTGGGATGTAAGCCCTTTGTTTGACACAATCTCGGGTGGCACCTCCTGGCTCTTGTTGGTGGCATTCCTCTTTTCGTTACGGCCATTCTTGCCAGCAGCATCTTGGATGACGTTGGCTTGGGTATTGGCAGCGTTAATTTCTCCGTCGTTCGCCATTCCCTTAGTTGCAACCTTTGCTCTAATACCACGTTGTCAAGTCCTTAGTCGTTAACTAAGTACACGCGCGGCACTTAACAACTTGCTCACGTTCTTGCTATGCGAAGTCAGCCTTACTACACTCAAGATCGCTAAGAGAATGGTAGAAAGAACACAAGAGAATTATTAAAGGAAGCTTTGTATTAGAGAGAACTTGAATTGTTTGCTTGATGAATTACAAATGGATGGCCCCCTTTATATACTAGTATCCTAGGGGCTAGAGTGTAAATATTAATTGTTACACAAATCCTTAATATTTACAAGATAAGGGCTTTCTCTAGAATTCTCTACAAGCCTAGAAGATTCCAAGGACTTTCCTAGAAAATCCATAGGGATCTAGGGTCTTCCAAAGGAAATGTTCATATTTTTCTAGAATCTTCTCACAAATGCTAGCCTTCCTCCTATGTAAGCTTCCACATGGCTTTAATATATGCCAAATGGCACCTATGTGGCATGACGACATGGCGGGTCATCACACTTGGTATTAATAGTAATTGATTTTAACTGACAACAACAACAATAATAAGTACATGTCAGTTTAAATAAGTTAAGATTAATTGTACAAATTCTCACTGACCATATCGCATTATTTAAACTCATCTAACGATGTAACGCGTGCTTAGATGACTGTTTACCCGTAAAATAGTACTGTTAAATTTGTTGTATGATTTATAGACAAGCGAACTGATTTAATGCCAAAATAATAAGTAAATTAAGACTTAGCATTGAAATCGAAAGAAACAGCAAGCCTGGTTTCGGGAGCAAGGCTTCCGAAGTCAGCGATAAGAACAGTACTAGAGAAAAAATAAAGTTATATCATTCAGCTTGATAGTAAAATGTAGCATAAGTTTTGCCAGAGATATCGTGTCTACAATGGTTGTTGAAGCCCCTATTTATTGTTATACCTTGGGAACAAAATCCTAGGATCAAGTCCCTCTTAAATGATAATAATGGGGGCCATTGATGAATGTGTAACGAGAGGCCACGAATGCCAAAGTTCTCTAAAATGGTTGCATATTTAATACTGAGGAATATTCTTCATTAAATGTCATCTGGTGATAAACATTCGTTTGCTTCCATTGACTGTGTTCCCCTTGGGATCTACTCGTTACCAACTAAAGTTGTTGTCCTCAGTCTTGGTTTTCACTCCCTTCATCTTCCGTCTGCCTCCAGTTTCATGTGTCATGTAATCATTCGAGCATTTAATATAAATCAATTTTACCATATACAGATAGTCCCCCTGCTTTCCAGTGGCACATTTTTGTATCACCGGGAAGTTGGTGAAGATTCCTTTCTTGGCGGAAAATTTTCTGAACCCTTCTGAACAGTTTCTGACGCTTGACAAGACGTACCTCTCATTGCATTTAATACCCCGGACACGTGTTACCCTACGATTTAGCAATATTTTTGCAGGTTCTCGAGGTAATCATGACACGATTTTAGCAAACTATACCTTTATTTATATGCCTCATTCTTCTTCCTTCACTTCTAACAACTTCATATGCTTTCTTAACCTCTTTGCACTTAGCTTCCTTCTGCTTTCATCTCTCTCCGATCTTCTTCAAAAATCTCTATCATCTCCTATTATGGCTTCCCCTACTAAATCTTCCAATATCTCTGGTTTTCTCTTCGGTGGAGGCCCGAAGAGGAGCAAAGATAAGGAAGTTGATGTAGATGTTGATCTTCCCACTGTGAGCACCATCATACCTAAACATTTGAACACTACCAAAGATTTCAAAGAGAAGTTCCCCACTTCAAACCCTCAAACTTGGGTTGTTGGTATATATCCTTCTTGTATTCGCCCTTCAAGTATTCCTACCGTGAAGGAGGACTATGACTGCGATTCCCTAAATACATTGCTCTCGATTTGGTGGAGCGGGTAACCTTCACTAAGAAGGGTTTCACGTACGTTTACACGTACACCTTCACTTTCGGGCCATTCTCATTGAGCGGGGGACTTGACCTCGTGATCTTGGAGTTCTGCCACCAGTATCAAGTTTGCTTGGTACAAGTAGGCCCCTATGTGTGGCGAATGGTGGCTAGTTTGCAGCGGCTATGCTTGGAAACAAGGGAGACCCTCACCCTAGCACATATGATGAACCTCTACTCCCCAAAATATTCCGTGGGGGAGTAATAAACTTCAGCAAGCGTGGCTTCCATGATGATAATATTGACCGTGGATGGATGGAGCAGTTTGTCGTAATTGCTACCAGGGATATCATCCCGGCTACAACTCCATCTTTCCCCGAATCCTGGAATTGTTCACGTAAGTTCAGAATCTACCTCTTTCTCTGAAAAGGTTGTCCCACGTCATTGTTAACCCTTTTTCTTTCGTTATTTCAGCTACTTGGTGGACACCACAAAGGGTCGAAGGCCTGGACTGATGGGTTCAGAAGATTTTAGACATCACTATGCCAGAGATCCATCGGTGGAAGGAGTTGGCCCCCAAATATAGGTGGAGGGCCAAAAACCACGGTAAACTGACTCTTCCTTCATTTCACCTTTGTATATAAGAAAACCTTCTAACCCTATCTTTTTGTTTGATTCAGGTCTCCCGTAGGGTTCTGTTTCCTACCCTGAGGAGGATGCTATGGTCGATCCTGTAAAGGCTGCGAGGTTGTTACATGAGGCTCTCACCCGGATCGGTGCCCTCGGCTCTTCTTCTAGTGTAGGTTCTTCCTCTCGGAGTCCCTAGCTAGAGAACAAGCAACCAAAAAGGTGGCGTTCTTCCTCGGCCGGGGGTAAAAATAGAAAGTAAAGAAAGCCACGTCCGAGCCCACCGCATCCGCTGTGATTATTGACGATGATTGGGAAGCTAGTGATGGAGAGGGTTCCCTCCAAAAGAGACAACGATCTTCATCAGCTCAACAGAATGCTCAATCTGGAGAGCTTAAAACCCTAATTGAGGGCGAGCTCTGGGAAAAAATGGATTTGGATGCTGATTCTCCCTTTCCGGTCCCGTCGTTGCTTCCGGTCCTATGAGGTTAGATATTAGGCCTCTTCTGCCTTCAGGTGGTGAGCAACCAAAACATTGCACTGCCTCTGCCGCAACTGCTTCTCAACCTACGACACCATAAGCTTCATGTCCCTCCACACCAGTTGTACCTTCATCACCAAGAACTGCTACATCTCCTCCAATGACCACAGACGCCGGAGAAGAGGATGTCCCTTCTCCCCAGTCTCCTAACCATGGGAATTTGGGGCATAACTATTCACCCCTTTCTACAGATCGTCAATAGAGGAGGAGCATTTATCTCTCTGTCTCAAAGGAGTTCCACCTGCTATCCAGGCAGGTAGAACTTGCCAATTATCTGAAGTCGCTAGCTTGACGAAAATATAAGAAGAAAATACACTCTCTTTTAGGGGAGTGTATGTTGAATAACGACATGCACAGTGCAGCAGCGGTACCGTACTTATTTTTTACTGCTTGTTTCTATATGTCTTGTTACAACAAGGTTTCTGAATTTTATCTTTGTTTCCCAGGCCAAATTTCTTGCTTCCAAGGGCCTTCAAATATTGATCCTTGACAAAGAAGGACTTATGTTCGAGCGGGATCAACTGTTGGTCGAGAGGAATCAACTCGTCGCATGCCTCCCGGTACTAGAGGCGAAGGGTGTTGAAACGGCCTAGCTTGAGGCCCGGTTATCAATAGAATGAGCAGGAGGTGATGGATCACATCCAAGAAGCCACTGAGGTACATGCACAACTTCAGGAAGCAAAGGCTAGGTGGGCTAAATCTCAAGATGCTGCTCTTGCTGCTACCGAGCGCGAGTCTGCCTCCATCGAACGAGCAAATAATTTGGAGGTAGCTTTGAACTCCAAAGCTGAAGAGGTTGTTGTTGCCGTGGAGAAGCGCGCCCGAATGGAAGATAGGCATAAGAATATCATGGATCAAAATAAGGTTCACATAACTACAATCTGTGATCTCGATCTTAGCCTTAATGCCATGAGATCCGAGCGGGATGGCCTTTTGACAGAGGTGGATAGGCTTAAAGCAAAACTTCAGCACCAAGGGGATTCCCTCATTATTGAAAAAACATACTCTATGTACCATATAAGGAGGAAAACCTTGGAAGAAGCTAAAGCGGGCGTTATTGACATCGACGATGAGATCGACAAGGCCCAAATGCTAGAGTTAACTGCTCCAGAACGTCTCCCTGCTCAACCTGACTCAACTGACTCTTCTAGTGCTGATTTCGAGTTTTCAGGAACCGAGAAGGATCTTGAAGAGAATAGAAAGGAAGGCCAATATCTTACGCCCGCAGCAGATCTGTCTACTTCTCCTGGGGGCGTAGATGCGTCTCTTCCCCCGAGTTCCGGTGGCGACGAAGTTTAGCCTTTTTTTCTTTCTTTTCTTTTGTTGTTTTCCTTTTGTATTTTTGTACTTATGCCGCTTGGCACGTTTGATAAATAAAAGTACCTTTTGTTTAAGTATTGTGCAAAGTACATTCTTTTTACGACGCATTAAGTAAGGTTTTGGGCGTGTTTTCTTACTATAGCTTTTGGGTTCCCGGCATAAATTCTTTCAGGGACAACCCTTTACTATGAGGGTTTCAGAAGAGAGGGCCCTCTTATGTTTACGGTGCTCTTGAAGAGGACGTCTCCTGTTCATTCCGCCACTAGCATTTGAAGTTTTTAGTTAACTTTAAAATGATAAAATTAATTCACCGTTTGGACAAGAAACAAGATAAAAACAAAAAGACTTTATTTAATTCCTTCTATCTTAAAAAGTACATAAGCACTCGTTTGCCGAAAGAAAAGAAATTGCCAATACATGTGCTAATCTTGTACAACTTGTTTCTACGGGGCTAGTTGTGCAGTCCCCGATCCTAATGAGACATTATTATTCTCGGGTCTCGCAGTCCCGGTTTTCGTGGCAATCAAGTTTCCGTATTCTCATACTATTCCCCCCCCCCCCTCCAGTG
>MCJB01017090.1:48502-63064 GCA_002018475.1 Nicotiana obtusifolia
CCAGTGTTCGAATGCGAATAATACAAATTGGAACACTGGAAGTCTTGCTCCTTTGAGGGAAAATGCTTGTGAACGGTTGGATAATCTTTGGTTCAATGGAAAGCTTAGTTTCCCATTCAGAACTTTGCCATCAAGCCAAAGGTTATCTAACCATCCCCTAGTGGCTTGTTGTTTTAGTGCCTTGTCATTTAAAGGTCTTAACTTTGCTGACGATGCTCTTTTTGTAGTATGCTTTTCGTTGTTGCCTCGTTAAAAACCTTGCCAAAAAAACCCATTTGGGACAAAAACTAGTTGAAACAAAAAAGAGTGCAGTACATACTTCTAGTATAAGAAGGATCCATCAACAGTAATACCTTTTTGAGATGAGTCACATTCCAGTTGCTCAGCAATTTGACTCTATCTTGATTCTCTAGTTTGTAAGATTTCTTCCCAGTGACAGCTAAAACCCGATAGGGGCCTTCACATGTCGGACCCAGCTTTCCCGCGTTGAGTTCTCGGGTGTTCTAAGTCACTTTCCTCAAAAACAAGTCTCCTACTTTAAAATAGTGGATATTGGCCCTCTGGTTGTAGTATCTTTCCATCCTTTGTTTCTGAGCCAACCAAGTCCCTGCGTTCATCAAGCAGCTCCAGTTTGACTAGTACTGCGTCATTGTTTGCTTCTTCGTCCCCAGAAATACTGCAAGGTCAATTCTCCTACTTCCATCGAGATCAGAGCTTTTGCGCCGTATATGAGAGAAAAATATGTCTCTCCTGTGCTCGACTTGGCCGTCATCCGATATGCCCAGAGCACCCCCAGTAACTCTTCGGGCCACTTGCCCTTGGTTGTTTCCAACCTCTTTTTGAGATTTTGAATAATCACCTTATTGGTTAACTCTGCCTGCCCATTTGCGCTAGGATGGTATGGTGAAGATGTGATTCTTTTAATTTTCAGGTCTTCAAGAAATTTTGTGACTTTGGAGCCTATGAATTGTGGTTCACTGTCACAGGCAATTTTCTTGAGGATTTCGAACCTGCAAATTATGTTTTCCCACAGGAAATTGACCACTTCGCTCACCAATCTTTTGGTAGGGACCTGCCTTAACCAATTTAGTGAAGTAATCAGTCAATGGGGATAGTACTGAATGCAGGAGTTCTGCCGGTTGGTGAACCAATTGTGCATGGCGTTGACACCTGTCGCATTTCTAAACGAACGCCTTCGTTTCTTATTCCATCCAGGGTAGTATCCTGATCTAACTAACTTTAATACCAACGAATCTACACCGGAATGATTCCCGCAGATCCCTTCATGAACCTCTCTCATGAAGTAATCTGCCTTTGAGGCTCCTAAACATCAGGTCAATGGGCCTTGGAACGACCTTCTATATAGCTCCCCCCCCCCCTTCCCCAGAGACTAGCGAGCTGCTTTGGCGGAGTGCTCGTGATGCCTTCGGGTCTTTGGGCAGCTTGCCATGCTGAAGGTAATCGATGAACTCATTTCTTCAGTCCTAAACTAGGTTGGTTGTATTTACTTCACAATAACCATTCACATCAAGTACTGAATGCATAAGTTGCACGACAGTATCGGAACTTGATCCTTTCATCTATTTGGACAACCCCAAATTGGCTAATGCATCTGCTTCTACGTTTTCTTCTTTCGGAATGTGGGTGATCGACCACTCCTTGAATCATGTGAGCAAAGTTTAAACTTTAATCACATACTGTTTCATGCATTCCTCCTTTGTGTCAAAGATCCCATAAAGTTGGTTTACCACTAACTGCGAATCACATTTGATCTCTATGACCTCGGAGCCAAGTCCCTGGGCCAATTCAAGTCCTACAATTAATGCCTCATACTCGGCTTCATTGTTAGTTAAAGGAACAGTTTTTATGGCCTGCCACAGGATTTCTCCCGAGGGCGTGATTAAGATCAGCCCGAGCCCGGACCCTTTCATATTGGAAGCTCCGTCTGTGAACAAGGTCCAAACTCCTGATGTCGTTTCTGACACCATCATTGCTTTTTTGCAGCCAAAGGCAATAGCTTGGGACTGAACTCGGCCACAAAGTTGGCCAAAAACTATGACTTGATTGCAGTCCTACGCTTATTATCAATATCACATTCACTAATTTCAATTGCCCATTTGGCCAACTGACCTGACAACTCAGGTTTGTGAAGGACATTCCGCAGGGGAAAAGTTGTCACCACGACTATCGGGTGGCATTGAAAATAAGGCCTAAGCTTTATAGAGGCGACTACGAGAGCTAAGGCCAGTTTTTGAGGTAAGTATAACAAGTTTCCGCTACCAACAAATTTTTTCTAACATAATAGACAGGAGATTGCGTACCTTCGTCCTTCCTAACTAGAACGACACTTACCGCTACCTACGAGACCATTAATTATATCAACAACTGTTCACCTTCCTCCGATTTTGATAGTAGTAGGGGGCTTGATAGATAATGTTTCAGGTCTTTTAAGGCTTGTTGGTATTCTGGAGTCCATTCAAAGTTGTTCTTTTTCTTCAGAAGTGAGAAGAAGTGATGAAAGTTTTCCGATGACCGAGAAATGAACTTGCTTAGAGCGGCTAATCTTCCGATTAGCCTTTGAACTTCTTTCACACTTGTCAGCTGGTCTGGGATGTCCTCGATGACTTTGATCTTATCGGGATTTACCTCGACCCATCTTTGTGACACCAGGAAACCCAAGAATTTATCGGAGCTAACTCCGAACGTGCATTTTTCGAGGTTGACCTTAATGTTGTGCTTCCTTAGGATATCGAAGGTTTCCTGGAGGTGTTTTAAATGATCACATGCATTCAAATACTTGACCAGCATATCATCTATGTATACTTCGATTGTTTTACCTATTTGTTTTTCGAACATCTTGTTCACGAGCCTCTAATAAGTGGCTCCGGCGTTTTTAAGCCTGAAGGGCATTACATTATAACAAAATGTGCCAAAGTTTGTTATGAACAAAGTTTTATCCTGATCCTCCGAGGTTCATCTTAATTTGATTGTACCCGAAATAGGCATCGAGTAAACTCATAACGCGTGACCAGCCGTGGCGTCAATCATTTGATCGATGTTCGGCAGTGGGAACGAGTCTTTCGGGCACGCCTTATTCAAGTCCTTATAATCTACGCACATTTGAAATTTATTATTTTTTCAGAACGACAATTACATTAGCTAGCCAGTCAGGATACTTTACCTCTCGGATTGAACTGATGTCAAGTAACTGAGTTACCTCTTCTTTATTTCTGACCTCGGTTATTGGGCGCTTCTTCTACCTTATCGATGGGACGCTTGGGTCCAGACTTAGCTTGTGAACAACCACCTCTAGTTGGATACATGTAATATTCGCGTTCGACCGTGTGAAACAGTCAACGTTAGTTTTAAGGAAATCAATAAATCCTGATCTGAGCTCGGGGTTGAGCTTGTCCCTAAGTGAAATTTTCTCTCCAGGAATTTTTCGAACAAAGCCACTTGTTCGAGTTCTTCTGTCATGGACTTGGTCGCTTCTGTTTCTTCCGGTACCTGAATCTTGGTACCTGGTGGGATTCTGACGACTCCTCCCCTTTGTCATCTTCTCTCGGTTCGGGAGTAGGCGTCAGTTCCTGTAATTGCTATGTGTTGAGTTCCTTCCCTTTACTGCTGGACACCGACACCACATTCATTTCCATTGATGTCGGTTGATCTCCTCTTATTTTCTTGATTCCCTCTAAGGTCGGGAATTTCAACAGTTGGTGATATGTCGATGGTATGGCCTTCATCTCATGCAACCACGGTGGTCTTCGTGACTCCTTCGTCATTTGTGGGCAATAAGATCTCCCCCCGGGTTGTCACAATCGCTAAGTTGAACCCGATGAGGACCTTTATTGCCGGAATGATGATTCCGGTTAGTTTGGCTTGTTCCATCACTCTCCATTACATGATGTTGGATGAACTTCCTGGGTCAACCAAAACACGTTTAATCTTGTAATCTAGAACGTTAAAAGAAATTACCAGGGCATCATTGTGCGGCAGAAGAAGTCCATCGGCGTCTTCTTCTATGAAGATGATATCGTCTTCAGCGACTTCCCCGAGCCTCTTGCTATGAGTCACTGATACCTTTGTCTTTTTTGCTGTCGAGAAGGTTACACCGTTGATCTCGTTCGCCCACCAGCTCCACTATGCTAACGTTGAAATTATACTCTGACAGCCTGTGATAAGTGGAATCCCGAGAGCTGGATGCCTCTTTGTCTTGCAACGACCTGTTATTTCGGCCACGGTCAGTTCTTCTATCGGAGCAAACCTATCCGCTGACCAAAATCCTTTGCTACTGCGTCCTTCGGCCCTCTCGTAAGGTAATAATCGACCCTTAGAGAATCGCCAATCAGCATCAAAATCATCTTTGGATTTATCCCTATTCTTTTCTCGACCCCAGCCCTTGGTTGATGCCGGGAACCCAAGCTGATCATCTTCTATCCTTACCTTTGATTCATAATGGTTATGGAGATCGGCCTATGTAGTAGCTTGGAACTCGAGCATGCTTTCTTTAGTATTCCTTAGCTGCTCATTCGTCTGGCACGACCGATAATAACCCCTTAGTAAATGCCTCAGCTACCCATTCGTCTGGCACGACCGGTAATAACATCCTTTATTTCTGGAACCTGACCACGAACTTATGCAGCAATTCAGATTCTCCTTGTGAAATTCTGAATATGTCCGCCTTCCGGTCCTGGACCTTCCCGGCCCTGGAATGGCCTTGATGAAAGAATCTGCGAGCATCTCAAAAGAATCAATTAAATGTTCGGGTAAAAGCGAATACCAGGTCAAAGTCCCCTTCATGAGGGTTTCTCTGAATTTCTTCAGCAGGACCGACTCAATCTCATGTTGGGCCAAGTCATTTTCTTTCACCGTCATTGTATAAGTTGTGATGTGCTCATGAGGGTCTGAAGTCCCATCATACTTCGGTATGTCTGGCATTTTGAACCGTTTCAGAATCAACTCTAGTCCTGCACTCAGTTTGAACGGTAGTTGGATGTACTACTTCGAGTCCGGGCTCTTTAACACTGGTGGTGCGCACCAGAATTTGGTCCATTCGAGCGTGGAACTCCTTCGCATTCTGACCATCCGCTCATTCATTTCCCTCATGAATCTCATGAGTTCTGTTTTGAATGGATCATTGTCGTTGTCATTACCGGATCCATTGTCGATCCCCCCGGCACCTCGGGGTGTTGTTATCAACTCTTTGAGCTGTTTGATTTGCGGGAGCGCCGGGAGGAACAAGGTCTCCTCCATTCGTGTTGTTGGAAGCGCCTGACAATGCCTGCTTTAGTTCTGTCATGACCTGGTCTTGCCTTGAGAGATGGCCCATGATGGTCTTTTGCTGCTCTCTCAAGATACTTACCGTTTCCGCAACGTGCTCGTCCTCAGCGTCATCAAGAGTTGTCTCCCGCACATGTCGGGGATATTGCCCACCATTGACCGGCGTTGCTACGTCTCCCTCGTTGCGGGTGTCACTGATTGAATCCTCATGTTGAGGCAGATTTTCATGTGCCTTAATGTTGTGTGTGATGTTGACATCATTAGCTGCCATTTTTTCGATTTTGCTATGAAACAAAGAATAAAACAAGATAGTAAAGACGCAAGGATCAACTCAATACGCAGCTGTCTAAGCCCCATGGTGGGCGCCAAACTGTTTACCCGTAAAATAATATATAGTTAAATTTGTTGCATGATTTATAGACAAGTGAACTGATTTGATCCCAAAATGATAAATAAATTAAATGAAATATAAGACTTAGCATTGAAATTAAAAGAAATAGCAAGCTGGTTCCGGGAGCAAAGCTTCCGAAGACACCGATAAGAATAGCTCTAGACAAAAAATAAAGTTATATCATTAAGCTCGATAGTAAAATGTAGCATTAATTTTGCTAGAGATTTCGTGTCTACAATGGTTGTTGAAGCCCCTATTTGTAGCTATACCTTGGGAATAAGATCCTAGGATCAAGCCCCTCTTAAATGACAATAATGAGGGCCATTGACGAATGTGTAACGGCAGGGCATAAATACCAAAATTCTCTGCAACAGTTGCATATTTAATACTGAGGAATATTCTTCATTAAATGTCATCTGGTGGCAAACATTTGTTTGCTTCTGTTGACTGTTGTCCTCAGTCTTGGTTTTCACTCCCTTCATCTTCTGTCTGCCTCCGATTCCACGTGTCATATAATCATCCGAGTATTTAATATAAACCAATTTTACCTCATAGAATAATTTCCCAACAATACGATTAATGTAAGGATTCACCATGAAATTGCCTACCACGACTCTTCTTTTTTTTTTATTCCGAACTTAAATCGGTAATATGAGTATTCACACACTGAGTTGATTTTTAAGTGACTGAACATTAACCTCAATTCAGCCTTCTTTCGTGTCAAAACATGAATTGAGTTCAACAAAAATTTGTAACATCCTTTATTTTTGTAAATGGAAATTATTATTGATGAAAGATCCTACAATCCCTGCGAGCAAACTGTAGCGAATTAAGACCTACACTATAACTCTAATGCAACGAATGGTTTTACCTTCAACTTTACGAAATGAACAATCCAATTCTTCGTTCTTCAAAGCACTTCCCACCATAAATCATTTCTCGAAAACCATTTCAATTTCCTTTAATATTAATGGAGCTACCTTTATTTTTATTTGAGACCTTCTCCTCCCTTTCTATCGAAAGATTAAAAAACAAAGCCATCGATGAAATCTCTTGAAAATTTTGTGTTTATGCTGCAACGTTAGAAATGGGTCGATATTTATGCATTCTAAAATTTTTCTCCTTTAGACATGCTACCTTTTTTCTTGATCAAGAAAGATTACAGACAAAATACCTTACCAGCCAAAAAGAAAGAAGAGTTTTGAACTAAGCATGTTAGTTCAAAAACTTAGAATTTTGGGCATTTCTGAACGGGGTGTTATTGAGGCCAAGAAAAAAAAGTACCAATCCTTGATGCCCATGAACTACGAAAAGACATGTCTAAGACAGGCTCCCTCTGAACAGAGCCAGTGTAACTTGTGTACAATCAAAAAGGCTCGTTTTACTTTGAACAATTAATGTCCTATATCATTTATCTGATCATTTTTCTTACAAGTATCACAATAAATATACAGCAGGTGGAAATTTAAATATTAAAAGAAAAAGCAGAGGAAATAATAAAAATGAATTACAAGAAGAGAACAAGAGAAAAGAATAAAATACTGGGAGTTCAAAGAAGAATACTATTATCAAAAGTAAGAGAAGAGGGAGTCGGTCAAAGAAGGGGTTCGGAAAGTTCCATTTCATTGGCACTCTCTTGTTGTGTCTCTACACGTCTCGTACTTACCAAATCTAAGCCAAGCCATTGCCATGGCCAGCATATGTATCTTGGCCTGTTTAGAGCAGTTCTCGATGTTTCCCTGCCATCTAGCTCTTCAAGCTGACGAGTCAGCTCTTCGACTTTATCCCTCAGCCTCGATGCTCTTAAATCCGCCAGTCTCAATGATTTCTCAGCTGCATCTCTTGCAGCCATGGCCGCATCAGCTGTTTCTTCTTTGAATTTGAGTTTCTTCTCAGATTCTAGTACGGCCTCCTTCGCTGCCTCAAGCTCCTGGCGTCCAGCCGACAACTGCAAGAAATATCGAAAAAAATAGTCGATGACGCAGTAACCGGAATGGAGAACATGCAGCAGTTTATTTAAAAGAAATTGCTGGAGAATTGGGAAAAAAAAAAACCATAGGCATACTGCTCGCTTTTGTATTCTACTAGTAAATTCTAAAGTATGAAATCAGAACCCCATTAATGTTAAATTATTTGGTTGATAGATTATTATAGAGTTCTCAATATCTCTAAACCACGATCCATGGACAATTTCATAAATTGAGATGTATTCCTATTTGCATAGGGGACAAATGGTCAATGGTGCAAAACCCAATCGTCCATTCATTTCGATACAGAGTTATCCTGTTGATTAAGAAATAAAATGTGATATTGTCCACTTCCATGGCTGCACTGTTTTTCTAGTAGAAGAACATCTAAGTGCATGACTCCAATATAAAGTGCTGTTCTGAGCCTTAGTAGAATCTGATTTTCTCTCAGATAATGGCTATAAAATTCGCTTTGACATTTGAGGTTCAAAGATTCACATAAAACCCGCATTACAAATTGACATAAAGAGAGATTTCTCCTGTGTCTATGGTCAGTGATGCTTGGTCATTGATATTGTTCAAGTTATCTTGTTAATTCAGTAAATAAATGTGACATTGTCTATGCAATGCTCGGTATGCATTGTTTTTCAAATAGAATCAGACATCCAAGTCTTACCCAGTGTAAAAGTGCTTTCTTGAGCTTTACTAGGTTGTAGATTCTGATTTTTCACAATAGTGACCCAAATATTTGGTATTCCATTTGAGAGCAAAAGCTGGAATAAAGGCAATAACTTCTGGACGTCAAACTCTGACCTTGCATCTTAGCTTAATGTATGTATGTAACAAGACATAGTTAATTGCAACCTAGTGAATAGTATCAAACACCCAAGTTGCAGTTCTTCTGAAACGGCATGCCAAAGTTCATACCCTTAGCAAGCTTTCATATATAACATCACGAATCGCTACTACTATCTTAATACATAGGACACCCTAGTCTTCATATCGAGCACTCTACTCACTCTAATTCTCTTCCACTCTTTGTAGCCATAGTTGCTATGATATTATAACCCGACCGGTCGTGAGTTCTATGACCGTGTTCCTTTATTTGAGACTTCTAGTAGGTTCATTTGGTGATTTATGACTAGCAGGTGCAGGTGGCACGGTCACGAAGGGTTCGGAAGCATTTTGGGAGACTTGAACTTGAATTGGAAGCCTAAAGTGCTTAGACTTGATCAAAGTCAACATTTTGAATAAACGAGCTTAGATTTATTGTTTGAATGTTCCAATAGGTTCAAATGATTTTGGACTTGTACGTATGTTAGGATTAGAACCCGAGGGGCTTGGGTGCATTTCGGCAAAAGTTTAAGATTCTTAAGTTGATTTGAGTTGTCAATTTGATTTATAGTGTTCCGCTTTGTGTTTGGAGCCTTTGGATAAGTTCATATAGAATATTTGGACTTGTTGGGATGATTTGAAAGGGTCTCCGACACTCAGGTGAGTTTCAGGGTGTTTTGGGAAAGGCAAAAAACAGCAATAAAATTGCAGCAACACCCATTTCAATCATTTTCTGTAATTTCAGCCACTTTTCAGTCATGGTGAGTTTGGATATTGTAGACGGATTAGAGTTGAAGAGGTCGAGGGAGCTATGAGTAAGATGAGCAAGGGAAAAGCTACCGGACCAGATGAAATCCCGGTGGAGTTTTGGAAGTGGCTCACTAGATTATTTAATGTCATTTTTAGGACGAAAAAGATGCCCGATGAATAGAGATGGAGTAGGATGGTTCCTGTGTACAGGAACAGGGGTGATATCCAAAATTGCAACAAATGTCGAGGTATCAAGCTACTTAGCCATACTATGAAAGTCTGGGAGAGGGTGGTGGAGCTGAGGGTGAGGAGGAGTGTGTCTATTTCCGAGAACCAGTTCGGGTTTATGCTGGGGCGCTCGACTACGAAAGCCATTCACCTTGTTAGGAATTGATGGAGCAATATACGGTAAGAAAAAAGGGACTTGCATATGGTTTTCATCGACTTAGAAAAGGCCTACGATAAAGTCCAAAAGAAAGTCCTGCGAAGATGTCCTGAGGCTAGAGGTGTACCTGTTGCTTACTTAGGGCGATTAAGGATATGTATGAGGAAGCTAAGACCAGGGTGAGGCAAGTAGGAGGGGACTCAAATCACTTTCCAGTCATGATGGGGTTGCACCAAGGATCGGCTATTAGCCCTTTTTTGTTTTCCCTGGCGATGGACGTATTGACGCTAGGTGCCGTGGTGCATGTTATTTGCATATGACATTGTATTGATTGATCTGGCGCGAGATCGCGTTGACGCAAGGTTAGAGATGTGGAGACAGATCCTGGAGTCTAAAGGTTTTAAGTTGAGTAGGACTAAGTCGGAATACATGGAATGTAAGTTCCGTGGGATGACTCAGGAAATGGAACGGGAGGTGAGGCTGGATTCACAAGTCATCCCTAGGAGAGGAGGTTTTAAGTACCTTGGGTCTATTATACAGGGAGATGGAGAGATCGACGAAGATGTCACACATCGTATTGGGACGGGATGGATGAAACGGAGACTTGCTTCCGGTGTCTTGTGTGATATGAAGGTCCCAGCAAAACTCAAAGGCAAGTTCTACAAAGTGGTAGTCAGGCCGACTATGTTGTATGGGGCTAAATATTGGGCAGTCAAGAACTCCCATGTCCAGAAGATGAAAGTAGTAGAGATAAAGATGTTGTCCAGAAGATAAAACAGCACTCAAATACTTGTTTGCTTAAGCATGTTGCTCTAGCAAAGGGCAATGCTCTTCTATTTTATTTCAGTTAATTTTTTGGGACAGGTGATGACAACGCTCTTCCATTTCTGTAGTGGACTTCTATTTCTTCTGGTTTTTTTTTTCAGATCTATTATTCCTTCCTTCTTTGATAAGTAACACTATATAACAGGAAAATTCACAAGTATCTTTTGTCAGAAGAGAGAAGTCATTGGGTATGGCCTTCTTTTTCCCAGATGTATTGTTCTAAAGGAACAAACTCTTGACCGGGAGAATAAAAAGAAACCTGACAGCAAAGGGATCTCAATTATCTAAGGAAATTCTATCTCTCAAGAGAGCCAGCAGACATATCACACCAGAATCCAAATCAATCAATCAATCAACTTCACCTCAAAGCCCAACTAGTTGGGCCTGTTTATGTGAATCTTCCATATCCTTTCGGCTCTATACACATTCGTTGAATAAATTGCTGGTTCCTAAAAGCATAGCTTACATAAGGGGGTCGAGCCCACTACACATGGCAGGTTCTTGTGTGCTTTTATATGCTTTGGCCAACTTTCTTGATAATATGAAATTTCACCTCTCTTTCATTTTTATATCACAATGTACTTCCTCCTGCTAGCAACAAAAAATTACTCAAGACTTTGGAGTTGATTTTTTCTTTTGAAACAGAACTTTGAAATTATATATCTCGTTTTGGCTTTCTTCTCATTCAAAATTGAGATAGATTTTAACGCAATTTAAAAAGTTTTTTGACCCAAAGCTTTCTAAAATTACCTCTAGCATTAAATGTTTAGCTATAAGCTGTTAGAAGAGCAGTATCACTGTACTCTAGGCTAAGAGGCACACTCTCAAATCCCGAAGCCAAAATATCCATGTTACAACATCACATTGTCATCTTTACATAATAGCAGGATAATACATATTTGACACAGAATTTTGTTCCTCCACATGCCCCAAGTAACAATTAAGCATCAACATGCCTGACAAACTCACAAAAGGGACATTCAGCGACTAAAAATTGAGAAACGCAAGCCAAGAACCACCTCTTCACACTGACAACCATCTCTTTTCATGAAGTAATAAATATCTTTTATAATTCCAAGAGGTTTAATTTAAAGGCCAAAAGAAACAAGGGTTACACTTCAAACCCATGAAAAGGTGTCTGGTTGGAAGAAAAATCTGCCCGAAGCAGATGATCATCTTCCTTCTAAATTACAATAATTAATACAGAAGTTGAAAGACTTTGGCAGTACTGATGAAGTAACCAGTTTCAGCCTCACAAATAAGTCAGAAACTTGCAAACAGTTTCTTAGCAATTTGAACAAACAACCACAACTGTGACAGCATGTGTCAGCTTGTGTCTAGTGGAAAACAGAACAGCATAAAAACAGAAACCCCCAGCACGACAAAAGTTTTCCCGGACCAGTTTAATAGAGATCAGATTCCACTTGTTAGAAATGCATTTATGACTTTCACAATCATTAGTTAACTTACATTAAGAGCGTTTAAGTATCAATTACCTGTGCCTCACACTCTTGTTCAACAGCTTTACCTGCAGCAGCTTCTTGCTGTGCAGCGACTTTCCACCGTGTAATTTCTTCTTCAGCGGCAGTGATGTCCATCATAAGCCCTTCAACCTACAATGAGAAAGTTATTTGTAAGATAATAAGACATTGCATATGAGCTTTCCAGAATTCTCGTATGCAAACCTCCACAAATGACATCAAATTCTATGAACCAACTACCAGTATCATGAAATAATATATTGGGATTTGGCAGTGCATTACATTTTCATTTGCCACCCTCTCCTTCTCTTCAAGTTCATCCACGCGTTGCTTCCATTGACTGAGTTCCTTCACTTGAGTTTCCACATGTTCCTTCAATAAACTTGACTCTGCCCTTTGATTCAGCAAAGCAAAATGACAAAACAACAAAGTCAGGATAAGGATAGGCTAAGTCATACTCGAGTTTTTCTAGAGGAGAAAAAGAAGACGAAGGGGCCATGCATCAGATCCGCTTGCTCAAACCGAGTAGCACCACATAGTGAAGAAATGCGGCTCAAAAAACAGTTAACCCAATATAAGCTTGAACAGGAGGTACCTTAGCTCTTCCACAGTATGTTTTAGGTCAATGATCTCAACCTGAGACTGCCTAATTATATTTTCTAATGCACCAGCCTACATCAAGAACATCAATTAGTTAATAAAATAACAAGAAACTCAGAAACGAATTAGTACCAAAAAAGACTTACCAAAGCATATACTTCATCCTCTTCTGTATTCGCTGCATCCTTTTTATTATCAGAGGCAGGGATCTTGCCATCGCCAACACAATTATTGAACTTGTAATTTATCCCAGCTTCTCTCAATCCATTTTCCGCTATCTTAAACAATTCATTTGTTTTGGATGATAAATCCACTGAAATTCTCTTTGAAAGAGCACTTCTCAGTAAAGACCCAATTTGTTCTTTTTCTTTTACTAACTGAGAAACTGAGTCATTTAGGTTTTTCACTTCACGACTCCTCTCCTCTAGCAAATCCCTCGTTTTATGGACAACGAATTCACTCATTTCATATATAGATTCCAATCCCGCTGAAACTGCCCTTATATTCTCTTCCATGTCCATCTCTTGGGCAAGAAACAAGGACTCCGACAACTCAGATGCCTTCCTCGCATCAACAACCTTAACAGCATTATAAATCTGCTCGTGTATATTCCCAACATATTTCAGCTGCGCAGCAAGTAGTGGTCTTTGCATTTCCAGCTTTGTTTCTGAACTGCTTAACCTACCCTCGTATTCACTCACCAAATCCCTCAATCCAACCACTTCACTCTCCAATGCATTTTGCTTCTCACACATCACTCCTTCCAACTCCGATAGTTTCCCATCCTTTTCACTTACAGATTTCTCTAAACTGTCGACAACTAAAGCTTTCTTCGCAACCTCCTCTCTCAAACCACTAATCTTTGCCTCTAACTCTGAAACTTCAATAGCAATTTCATAATTCCTATGTTCCATTTGTTCCCGTGCCTCGTTCCTTGACTTTGTTGTTGATTCAATCTGTCTTAAAAGCTCTTCTACAATCTCATTCGTCCGTTTGATCACGCCATACGAGACAGCTGGCAATCCTGTGTATTTCTGTGATCTAGGTAATCCACCATCCACAAAATTCTTAAATTGACTAACTTTTCCAGATATTTTATCAATTCCACTAACTAACATTGAACCAGAATTTTCCATCTCAGTTCTCATTGATTCTTTCGCTTTTTTCACTTCCTCTAACTGCTTAGCAAAATCATCTTTCTGCTTAATTGCTTCTTTTAGTTCATCCGTTAGCTTCTCGACTGTTCTAGAAACTTCTTCCTTTTCCCGTAATACTTCATCGCGTCGTCTCGAGTGCTCATCGCGCTTTTTGATTGCTTCATGAGCGAGAACTCTCAATCTGTTAAACGAAACTTGCAATTCCGATTTAGAATTCTCTGCGGCTAATCGAGCTTGCCGCTCTCGATCCAGCTCCGCAAGAATCTCATGGAATTTCTCAATTGAGACATCTTCCGGTGGCGGAGAATTTACATCAATAGGTAGCGGATCATCCGCCTCGACGTCGCTCAGTACAGCGTCGTTGTCTTCCTCACCGGCGCTCGCCATGAATAAATCGCAAAATTTTACAATCTAAAACTTTGACATGACTAGTTACTTACAAATTGCTGCATCAATTCGATAATTCAAAATCCTCAAACCCTAGAATTAAGATAAAGCTGAAGTCAACTAAGTGTAAAACAAAAGGAAAGCGATCTCGAAGATATGGTGATCGCCGGAGATTACGTCGAAAGCAGTGGATTTTGTAAATTATAAGGATAACCGGGGATTGATGATCGGCGAGATTTTAGTTCGGAGAAATTAAGTACAGTAAATGAAAAGAATGAAACTTTGGGGGTTCAATTATGCCACCGACTAGTCTCTTGTTGTTGTTGTTTTTTTTTCTTAACTTTTTTTTTTTTTTTTTTTTTTTGTTGGGTTTTTAATTCAGTTTTATGTTTCCCGAAGATCGGAAGGAAAAAATGTGACTCGTGCACTTGTGTCTTTTGGCTTTTACGGCCGGAAAAGGAAAAACATGTGAAGAGGAAGCTTCCTTTTTTTTTTTTTTTTTTTT